>PVJA010022830.1:0-22022 GCA_004027025.1 Myocastor coypus
AGAAAGAAAGAAAGAAAGAAATGGATCTTAAGAGCTAATTTTTTTTTTTTTTTTAATCACTAGGGACATATAAAAGATAATCCCAGCACTTGAGAGGCTGAAGCAGGAGGATCATTTTGAGTTCAAGGCCAGCCTGGACTACTAAAGAAGATCTGCCTCATACAAAACAATCACCAAAACAAAGCAGAAGAGTCCTGGAAGTTAATTTCGACCAGTGTCAGAATCATTGTGATAATAGCAGAATCTCCAAGATGGCTTACAGGAAAAAATACTGTCAGGCAAGTTAATTTACCGGAAATTAATTCCATTGTTTTATTTTTATTGTCTGTTTTTGCCCTTTGAGACAGGGTTTCGCTATGCAGTTCAGGCTGGCCTCCGACTCATGGTGATCCCCCTGCCTTAGCCCATTACTTTGTAGTACGTTACTCATTGGATACAGCTGGTAAGAAGAGTTAGCTGTTCACCTACTAAAAGTGGCCTGCACACATACTTACCGTTACAAAGCACATTCTTCTGTAAAAGGTGACATAGCACTTCAGGTGAAGGCTGGATATAAGAAGAGATGAAATGCCATTCAGAAAAGTTAGCTTAGGGGAAAAATGCTCAGCAGTTTGTATTTAAACAGCTTCTTTAAATATATTCTACTTGCTCATTGCATATGGCCTTACATATAATTATTATTTTTTATTATTATTATTATTATTATTATTATTATTATTATTATTATTTTATCTTTTTGAGGCAGGATCTCTCTATGCAGTTCAGGCTGGCCTTGAGCTCACTTTTGTAGTCCAGGCTGATCTCAAACTCACACTGATCCTCCTGCCTCAGCCTCCCAAATGCTGGGATTATAAGTGTGTGCCACCATGCCTGGCTATTTATAATTATTTGAGTGAGAAAGAGTATTAAGCTTTTATATCTATCTATCTGCCTGTCTGTCTGCCTGCCTGCCTGCCTGCCTGTCTGCCTGCCTGCCTGTCTGTCTGTCTGTCTGTCTGTCTTTCTGTCTGTCTGTCTATGTATCTATTTTCTTTTGCAGGACTGGGGTTTGAACTCATGCCCTTTCACTTGCCAGGCAGACACTTGTGCCATGGGGCTATTTCCCCAGCCCCTAAGCTTTTAGAATTACAAATAAACTTTTATGTTGCATTACAAAAATTCACTTCGGAGGGTAGGTAAATCAATAAGAGCCTAAAGTGGCTTGTTGGTTGGGAGCAGCCACAGCGCTGCCTGTACAGAGCTTTCTTCTCGGAGCACTCGCTTCCAAGGGTCCACCTTGGACACTGGATGATCAGTCCCGCTGCCAGCTGCTTGAAAGCTGTTTTGCTCTCTTGGGTTTTGATTGCTGTTGTTTTCCCTTCCGTTGTTATGTCCCATAGAACCAGACCCATATGCACCGGATGAACATGTCATTCTTTCTGGTTCCTTCCTTCCCTGTCTCCAGGCATAACTCTCCAGGCTCTTAGCAGGGCTAGACTGAGAGAAAAGCAATTGGTTTTCCCATCTTCTGTCAAGCAAGGCTTCCCCTCCTCCACTTTAGCTGTCTCATTTTACCCTTCCTTCTCTGCACTGCACTCTGCAGAGGTAGGTGCTTTCTGCCTCACTCTATGGGTTCAGTCATAGCTGTGGTAGCTGTAACAGAAATACCATAGACCAGATAGAAGGCTTAAATAATAACTGTTTATGACTCACACATCTGGAGGTTGGAAGTCCAAGGTTATGGTATCTGTAGACCTGATAAGGTGGGTAGGGGCAACTTCCTGGTTTTCAGATAGACATCTTGTATCCTTCCAGATGAAGAGAGAGGAGAAGAAAAGCTCTTTCTACTTCCCTTTTCTGAAGTACTGGGAACTAAACATAGGGTTTTTGTACTGAGCTATATGGCTAATTTTTTAAATTAATTAATTAATTAATTTATTTATTTATATGTGAGAAAGTGTCTCAGTCACTAATTTGCCTGTGCTGCTGAGCTCAACTTTGTAATCCTTCTCCCTCAACCCTAGAGGCTGCTGGGATTACAGATGTGTGCTACTGTTTCCAGCTACAGTACCGTCTTGTGAGGCACTAATCCCACTTGTGAAGATGCCATCCTCCTAACCTAACCACCCCTCAAAGGGTCCACTTCCTAATGCCACTCTTTCGGAGGGTAGGATTCCATTTTATGAATTTTAGTAGAGACACAAATAGCCCAAGACACTCCCCTCTCCTCACACTGTACCCACTCAGTTGCCAGGTCTTCAGAATCACCGCACTGGAGGTTGTCTTTCACTTGTTTTCAGTTCTACATGAATGGTCCTTATGGCCCCATCTTAGGTGTCTCTAAGGCTTAGAGCCAAATGTCATGACTGACACCAGCATTCCAAGTGCTAGGGGGCCTCCTTCGTTCTTGTTAAGTTCTCCCAGGAGCTTCTGGACGTAGCTGTGTTCTCTTAGTCACCTCTGCTGTGGTCACTTTCCTGTGTTAAGCTGGACGCTAAGCCAGACTCTTCTCCCTTGGCTTTTTGTTTTCTCCTCTGTTCTTGGTGTGACTCCCGTGCTGCAAACCAGGCTCTCAAGAAACATGGCCTGACTGGTCTTCACTTGTGCTTAGTGGTCTTGGTTCCACCTAGTGCCGAAGCTTCCTTTTGCCTAACTTCTCTCTCTCTCTTTCTCTTTCTCTCTCTCTCTCTCTCTCTCTCTCTCTCTCTCTCTCTCTCTCTCTCTCTTTCTCTCCCTCTCTCTTTCTTTCTTTTGCTGTTATAGGGTCTCACTATGCATCTTGGACTCATAGGGATCCTTCTGTTGTTTTAGCCTTATAGGTGTGTGTCATTATGCCTGGACTCTGGCTGGCTCAGCCCACCCAGCAGGCAGGGCTGGCATGGCATGTGCTGCCGGGGACTGAACCACAGTCCTCTAGGCAGGTTCTTTAGTCCACTGAGCTATCTTGCTGGCCCTTAGCCAATTTCAAATCAAACCCGTGATCTCTCCCCTTTTTTCTTTCTCCCTTTCTAAATCTTGGGTAGTGTGTTGGGATGGGATTCATGGTTGCAAGAGAACTGAGGATGGAGGGATCCAGTCTATTTTCCCTTTAGCTTAATTCATTGTGATTAATTATGCCTGGTTTTACTGTTTTACTCTATTTTTTTGAGATGCCCTTATTCTGTCTACCCTTTCCAGGGTAAGATCTTGTCCTGATGGCAAGGTTTCTCCAGGTCACTGGCTGTCAGTGATACATTTGTTCCACTCTCAGGCAAAGAGAAAGCCATTCTCCCAGGCTCTGCAGCACCCTGATGTTCTGGGACTCAGTGAGGAGGATATCTCGGTCCATGCTTGAGGCTTGTGTGACGCACAGCACAGACGTCACCACCACCACTGCTCACACGTAGCCTTCAGGGTGCAGAGGATGTCTGACAGCTTGACACCCAGAAGCAAAGTACTAGTTTGCTTTACCCTTGGATCTGAAGAAGTTAATGATGTGTCATCTGCAAAGGCGTACTGAAGGCTGTAAGCTGAGTTCACTCGAGGAGCTACAAAGGCAGAAGGGCCTTTTGGCCTGGCTTTCCCTACATGGAGCAAGCCATAAAGATTATTTCACATACCAAGGCCCAAAGGAACCCTTGATCATCAGACACTAATAACTGGGGCTGCAAGGAGCTGAAAGAAACAAATTCTGTGAAGTTACTTTAATTGTTCACTAGCATTTATATCTCTGTATACCGTACCTCCTAATAGCATTTATCTTACTTTTTACTGGTACGTGCCTATAATCCCAGCACTTTGGAGGCTGAGGCGGGAGGATTGCAGTGAGTTGGAGGCCAGCCTAGGCTACGTACCAGGAGCCCATTTCAAAAACAAACTGTCTTCTAACTTTTTTTTTTTTTTTTTTTTGGCGGTACTGGGGATTGAACTCAGGACCTTGCGCTTGCCAGGCAGGCACTTGTGTCCCTGAGCTATTGCCCCAGCCCCTATCCTCTAACTTTGAGTGTTGGATATTGAGAATGAGAAATGAGAAAGCAATCAAGGCAAAACTGCCTTATTCTAGCTATCCACTTGTCTTGTTATTCCTTCACAAATGTATTTGTTTTCGGCTTTTTGAGGTAGGTCTCACTGTGCAGTTTAGGCTGCTCATTTTGTAGCCCAGGTTGATCTCAAACTCACAATCATCCTCCCGCCTCAGCTTCTGGAGTGCTGGGGTTACAGATGTGTGCCACCATGCCTGGTTCCTTCACAAATTTATTGTTCTTTGTCTAACATGTGGAAAAGTATCACACTTCTGTCATTTCTTCACTCTCCAGTGTAGATCCCCATGTACATGTACATGTATATTTAATAAAACGGTAACGCCTTTTCTCTTGTTAATCAGGTCTTGTAGATTTAGCCAGAAAGTGCACGAAAGATCTAATGGGCCAGGGAGCTCTGTCCTCTACATCCTGTTGTCCAAACAGTTTCTTCCTTCCTGGGGATGGCTCTGACAGAGGGAGCAGAGCTCCTCTTCAAAGACAAGGTGGGCTGGCACGTGGTGGCTGTAGGAAAGTATGCGAGGATGTGAATTTCAAGCAGGCGGGCACGGGGCTTATAGTTTCAGAGGTTCCAGTTCCTTACCAGCTGACCTCTGTCACTGTGGTGGGGTAGAGCATCACGGCAGGAAGGATGCAGCACAGGATCATGGCAGTTGGGGAGCAGGAGGGAAGGAAGAAGTGCAAACCGGTGGGCTTCTCCCTTCTGTTCCATCCCGGACTCCACCCTATTGGATGGCTTGGCCCACTTCCGGTTTGCCATCCCATATGCTAATTATTTCTGGAAACACCCTTAGAGACACAACTGAAAGTGTGCTTTGCGGATCTCTTACATGTCTTGTAATTCCATCAAGCCTGGATAATTGAAAACAACTGGTCACACTCTGTGGCTTCCCCTTCTCTGGCCTTCAAGGGGGTTGGGGGTGGCTCGAGCTGGAGCACTATTCCTAGCATGTGCACAATCTCCTGGACTCAACTCCCAGCACCGCCCTACCCAAAAATTGATGTCGGTTGACCCAAAGTTCTTCCTGGCAGAAAGAACTTCTTTAGACTAACCACAGAGCATCTTAAATCAGCCGAAGTCTGCAGATCTATAATAGTCTAAAGGTCCAGGCCACACATCTGACCCCTACCTTCTCTTTGCTATTATCATCTTATTTGTGGAGTGTGAGTAGCTGACAAAAAGACAAGAAGGTTGAGAGTCAGGGTCAGAAACAGGAAGCTCTGGGAACAAGAACCACCCTGGGTGACAGTTCACAATAATAACCCACCGTGTGGGTATTCTAGGGCAAGTGCGTACAGGAGGGTGCTGGGGTGGCGCAGCCAGGGAGCCATATAACCTTTTCTGGCCACACAGCAGGGCTCTGCCTGACTGCCTCCTTCTCAAAGTCTGGTCCTTCCATTGTTGCCAAGTTAGTTTCCTCATCCATTCTCTTTACACCGACGCTCCTTACAAAGCTCCCTTTCTGAACACCTATGAGCTTTCCAAGTTTTGCACATTTATTTAGCTTTGTTGTTTTTTACTTTTTGAGATAAGATATTGCTATGTATTCCTGGTTGGCCTGGAACTTGTAGGAACCCTTCTGCCTCAGCCTCTTGAGTTCTAGTCATATTTCCAGCATGCTCTGAGGCTTTAACAGCACATTCTGCTTCTTTAAGAACAAGATCTGGAGATGCCTTCTAGGAATTTTTGTATAAAAGGAGCTATGTCCCACTCCATCCACCCCATACAAATATATGTGAATGGTGCTTTTTCCTTCTGTTATTTGAAAATAATGGCTGCCCTGTTCTGCTTAAACTTGAAAAATTTCCACTTTCACCTAAATTTAAGAAATTTTTTGTCATTTTGAGTTAAACGAACTTTTATGTAATGGCTATTACTTAAGAGTTAAGGATTTGCTGACAGTTTCATGGCCTGTCACCGCCAAGAAAATGAAGCCAACTAAATTTGCATGCAAAGTATAAGGTCTCTCTGCTTCTAAAAATGCATCCAGTACCTCAACAGCCCTTCACCTCCAGAGGCTCTGAGAACTGAAACTCAAATCTACAGAGGTCATACAGCCCAGTTCTCTCACGCACAAACCCCAAAATGAAAACTTCTGCTGTGAGGGAAAGCTTGGGTTCTGACTCCAGCACTGGGGAGGTCACAGTGAGAGGGTAAGGGGATGGAGATATCATATTAACCTAGGCACACTTAGTTTAACTTGAGTGTCATGCATTATTTTTTTTATTGAGGTAAATATGGCAATGTGTAGGGTCTCAAGACAGGGAGCAGCATCCACGTTTATTTTCATGGCTTCTTTGATTTTATTAGAATTAAAAACTTCATGAATCCATTTAGCTATATCTAGTACTATGCTAATCCAACTAGGGACGAACTGAGATATCACATACCTTTCATCCACAGTCACATGCCCTAGATCCAGCAGCCTCCGAAACACCCTATTTATGATCCCTGGAGACTTTGGGGGTTTCAGCTGTATGGGACCTCCCCAGAGCATGATTAGGAAAGTTATTGGTTCAAGGTCATCTGGGTCCTGTGTGAACCCTGCTTATAGGTAGAGACCCTAAAGCTCATGTAGTCTCTGTAGGGTAGGGATGATATGACTTACACAACATTTGTGTACCTTCCTAAAAAGCTTAAAAACCCTAGACAAAGAGCCCTGGTGGATATACTCCCTCTTGGGTAGCAGAAATGCTACTTCCTGGGCCAGGTGTGGTGTCACATGCCTGTAATCTCAGCACTTGGGAGGCTGAGGCAGGAGGATTGATGTGAGTTCGAGACCATCCTGGGCTACAAAAGTGAGCTCAAGGCCAGCCTCAACTGCATAGCAGAGACCTTATCTCAAAAAAAAAAAAAAAAGAAACGCTACTTCCTGTCTGTGGTTTCATTCTTGGTCACTGTGGGATGGCACCCTAGCATTCTGGTAACAGAACCACATTCATGCCTATCAGGCAGCCTGGTAATCCTCTAGGAATCCAGTACATGAGCCCTATTCTGAGTAATGGGCATTTTCCCTGGACCCAGGTCCTGGTGTGCCCTGGAACACTTGGGCCATCTTCCCATAATTTCCACGTGAGTGTGTTACTGCTTTCTTGTGTGTACATTCTGCCAGTGGTGGCAAACCTAAGGCCTCGGGTGCTGCAGCCAGCTCTTTATCATAAAAAGCTTTAAGATGTTTGCCAACACATGCCTAGGCTACCAGCTACAAAGATGAAGCAGGGGCTACTGAGTGCATTCCATCTGTTTACAACTTAATTTCACTATTTTCTCTTTCTCTTTCTCCATCCCTCTCTCCCTTTTCTTTGATTCTTTTGTGGTTCTGGAGGGTTAAATCGAGGGCCTTTGCACTGAGCTAGACTCACAGACCACTTTTCATTTTGAGACAGGGACTCACTGAATTGCCCTGGGTGGGATGGAACCTATGATTTTCCTGCTTCAGCCTCTCAGAGTACTGGGATCCTATCAGGCCTGGTTTCCTCCTGCCTTGTTTGTGGTACTGAAAAATTGAATCCATGATCTTTGCCCTGAGCTATGTCTCTAGCCCTATTGTATTTTATTTCACTTTTGTGGCAGGATCTCACGAAGTCAAAAATTTGCCCAGGCTGGGCTTGAACATGTAATCTTCCTGTGCCAGCTTCCTAAAGTGCTGGGATCACAGGTAACTACTGAGTGAGACCCTGAGGGAGGGAAGGTGAGAGGCTCATTTCCAGGAAATGGGCCAGCGGGTCGATCTTTTTCACTCAAAGCTCTAAGCTCATCGTTGGTCTTTCACTAGGATCCTTACTCCCTCTCAGGTCAAGTCTAATTAATAGCAGTCATTCAGGTCTAGAGGCGCGGTCCCTTTAAGGCCTTGGAAAGGGTCCCGTCTGGAGACCACGCCCATCACGTGTTCAAGGTTCCAGTGGGGCGGGGCCGGCATTTCTAAGCTGCCGTCACTTCCGGTTCTGTCAGTCGCGAGCGAGCAGCAGTCTGTCGAAAGCAGCGGCGGAGCGTGAGTGCGCGGCCCCCGCCCCCACCCCGTCCGGCGTCTCCGACCGTCTCGCTCCTAGCGGGGCGGTCCGCTGTCGCAGCCCTCCGGGCGCCCGTGCGGCCGCTCGTGCGGCCGCGGGCCGGGGCGCCACTCTCCGGCCTCCCCCCTCCGTCCTCGGCGTCTCCGCTCCCCCTCGGGTCCCGACCTCGCGCCTGGCGCTCTGCAGGCTCTCAGTGGTAGACACCGTTTTTGGGATCCCGTGGAGGTAGCGGGGCGCGGCCGGGCAGGGGCGCCCTCGGGACAATGCGGCGGTTGTGCGGGCCGGGCGGGGGCGCGCGCCCGCCTAGCTCGGCGCCCCGGGCTCCTAGGGTGGGTGCTGCTGGGCGCGGGCGAAGGGGGCGGTGGGGAAGATGGCTGTGTGCGGGGCCGACCGGCTGGGAGCGGAGAAAATGGCGCTCGGGGCTCGGCCCTCCGCTTCCACGCGCTTGCCCCGCACTCGGCCGCCCCCACGGCCCCGCCGAGCGCCCCGAGTCGCCGGCCGGGGCTTCCCGGCGCGACCTTCGCCCGCCGCCCTCGTGGGGTCCCGAGTCGCGCGTCCCTCCTTCCCGGTTCCCCCTCCACCTCGTGTTCTCTGTTCCTTCCCAACCAAGCCAGCGAGGCCCAAGATCCTTTTTCTTCTTCGGTTGCGTTTTGAATCTATTCTACAATATAGCTTTTTCAGTTCCCACTAGGAGCGTGTCCCCTTCCCCAGCTTTTGAAACGCAGAAGTCTCATTAACTAAAAAATGCATTTTGTGAGAATGCAGAGATGTTGGCTTTAGGCACCAATATCCCCCCACCCCTCCCCTCAGGACTATTTGGGTTAACTACGGGTTCTTTGGAGTGATTTTCGTCCTTCAGGCAACTTTTATTCGTGGAAGGTGGTTATGCCTGGCTGTTTCTAAGTGAAAAACGGGTTATGTTCCACTAATTACCTTTTTTTAAAAACGGTTTTTGGGTGGTTATATTAGCAGTTGGCATTAGAAAACAAGTTGATATTGGAAATTGTAAAATAGAGCAGTGATAAGAAAAATATGAAACGAAACTAGAAATGTTGGTGGTTCCCATGAATTTACTGACTCCCCTGAATTTCATTTTCAGGAAATTTTCGGTTAAAACCAGCATGACTTTGCCATGGTTTGCTTCTTTTTCTTTTTTCTTTTCTTTCTGTTATTAAGAGCCAGAATTGGGATGACCTACTTGTTTTGTATTGACCTCATTCAATGGTAGTAACACAAGTTTAGAGTGCTAGATTGATTTTTCATTTTGTAAGGTGAAGTCAAAGTATTTTTCCTTCATTCAACATATATGGTGTGTTGGTTAAACTCTTTTAGACATGCAAAAATTAACAGGATTAGCCTCTTGCGGTGGAGAGCAAAAGGTACTATAATAATTATACTCTTATCATCTAGCATTACCAAGTGCCTTGGATAGAGGTACCCAATGCCTTGGAATTAACTTCGTATTTAGGGTTTAGGCTTTGAGATAGCCTGCTCTCAGTTTTATGCTTGGGCCCAAAGGACACATTGACTTGTGAGTAAATCACTAGGTCGCATACTTTCCTATAGACAAATCAAATTTTAATTATACTCCAGAGTAGAAAACCAGTGCAAAGTGTTTCGAAGTATGAGTAATTTTGTAATCTGAGTTAGGGACCTGTTATTTTAATGGTGTGGTTGAAGAGAGTCAGTATACACAAAACAGATAAAAGATCTGATGGTAAATGGCAAAATTAATTAGATATCACAATTGTCTAGTAAAACTCATGTGAATATTGGGTGTATTCTCATGAATAATTCTTTTTTTAGAATCTTTTAAAATTAAATTTAATTTTTTTTTCTTGTTTCAGAACTTTTGTTTGTTTACTTATTTTTATGGCCTGCCCTCAGCCTGCCCTGAGGGCAGGGCTGGTGCAGCAACAGCAGCGTGTGGTCCTGGGGTCCCTGGAGCTGCCTAAGCTTTGTCAAGCAGGCGCTTTAGACCACTGAGCCATCCTGCAGGGCCCCTCATGAATAATTCTAAGTTAGACCTAATTTAATTAGGTGAGTTAAGTGGTACTGAGTACAATAACTTGGCTGGTTTTAAGAGTCAGTTGCCTTTTTGGAATCTATTTTTAACTGTAATCTCTATCCTAAAATGAAGTGTTAAAAAGATTGAGTTGGGTGAGCTGGCCTGCAATCCTAGTATGCTTAAGAGGAAGGATTGCTCTGGGTTTGAGAGCAGCCTGGGCAACAAACTGAGTTCAAGGCTAGCCTGAACACATGAGAGACCCTGTTTTTAAAAGAAAAAAAGGAAACCAAAATCACACAGTGCTTAGTTGACTTTGAGAAAGATGGAAATGAGTGCGCGTCTGACATTTACTTTTAATTGGGTTTCATGTTGCAGGCCTGGCAAGATAGCTCAGCGGCCTAAAGCGCCTGCTTAGTCAAGCTTAAACAACTGCAGAGACTGCAGTTCATCCCCAGCACCACATACTGCACCAGCTCCACTGCCAGGGCAGGCTGAGTGGGCCATAACATAAAGTTGAAACATTTTTTTTTTTTTTTTAAAATGGTCTTTTTGAGACAGGGTCTTGCTATGCAGTTCATGCTGGCTTTGAGGTCAGTTTTGTAGCCAGGCTGGTCTCAAACTCAAACTGGTCCTGCCTCAGCCTCCCAAGTGCTGGGATTACAGGTGTGCATCACCACGCCCAGCTTACAAAAAAAAATTTCATGTTGCATGTTACTTGTAACAGTTCTTTTTAAAATACCATAGTTGTATAATGTACTGTAATACTTGTTAAGCTCTTGATTGGCAAATGATAAAGGTGGTAAAACAACTTCCAAATTATGTGTATAATGTATTTTTCTTTCAGAATGCCTAAATCAAAGGAACTTGTTTCTTCAAGCTCTTCAGGCAGTGATTCTGACAGTGAAGTTGACAAAAAGGTGATTTACTATACTTTTTTTTTGTACTGGGAGTCAAACTCAGGACTTTGTGCATGCCACTGAGTTATATTCCTGTCCTGTGCCATGTCATTTTTGTTTAATTTAGCAGTATGGCCCATACTCCAATTCTGAAGGGTAGTCAAAAAGTATAATTCTCATTAAAATGAGAACTAATATACCCACACTGGCAGGCTCTAAGTTATAAGTTAGACTTGGATCTTTTGTTTACCTTTAGGAGCCTGAAAGGTACAGAGCCACTTCCTTGGACTCCAGGGGAATGAATGGAATTGTAATTAGGCCAGAGACAGTATTTGTCCTTGTTTGGAACTCTGCCTGATCAGTAGGTACTGTTTATAGTCATTGGGCCAAGTTATCCAACTTTTTTTTTTTTTTATTTTTATTTTTTCTTTTTGAGACAGGGTCTCGCTATGCAGTTGAGGCTGGCCTTGAGCTCACTTTTGTAGCCCAGGATGGTCTCGAACTTGCACCAATCCTCCTGCCTCAGCCTCCCCAGTGCTGGGATTACAGGCGTGAGCCACCACGCCCGGCTGCTTTTCTCCTTTTAGTTAAATCAGCACCTGGCAAAATTAAGATGAAATGACCCGTTCTGTCTTTTAAAAAAATGTATTTAGTACAGGGTCTATAGGTTTCTCTATGTAGATTGGACTTGTAGTAATTGTTCTGTTTTTAGCCTCTCAAGCACTGAGATTAAAGATACCACCATGGCCAGTCTCAAGCCACCACGCCCTGTCTCAGTCGCCTTCTCAGCGTGCCCCTGGGGGCAGGGCTGCCCCCAAATGTCAGGGCGGCCACTGGGCTCTGCCTAAGCCAAGTGCTTTACTCCGATGAGCTATCTGGCTAGCCCAAAGTGACCCATTTTGATAACAGTAGGCTTTTTAGCATTAGATGAAAATGCACTTCTTTGACTGTCTCTGTGGAATATAACTGAGCATTTTTAACTCAGTCTTTTTTCCTCATAGATGTTTACACACATGAAGAAACATATGTTAAAAATGGGATGGATAAGTTGGCTATATTCTCCCTAATGAGTTTATCTCCTTTGTAAAAAATTAATGACTAGTTTTAGGTAAAAACTGGTTTCAAAAGCAGCAGACCATTCATCTTTTTTTTTTTTTTTTCCCCAAAGCAGTGCTAGCAGAGAGAAAAGGGCCACCTTGTAGGAGATGCTTGTAGAAGTTGTAATCTTTACTTGTAAATATAGACAGTAACACTAGCTGAGACGTTTGAAATAAGGTTTCAAATAGCATACATAGTTGCAGTTGAAGATCTTAATCTTCTATTAGCATGACATTTGAATATGTTCAGGTAACAAGTTCATATTGAACCTTTATGTGTACTAGTTCATGAGAAATAATTTTTTTTTTTTAATTTTATTTATTTATTTATTTTTGTTTCAGAACCTTTATTTGTTTATTCACTCATTTTTATGGCCGGCTCACCTGTCCCGAGGGCAGGGCTGGCCCAGCATGTGGTGCCGGGGATTGAACCACAGTCGCTGAAGCCGCCCAATCTTTCCCAAGCAGGCGCTTTAGACCGCTGAGCCATCCCGCCGGGCCCGTTTTCTTTTTTTGTTTTTGTTTTTTTTTGCGTTACCAGGGACTGAACTCAGGACTTTGCGCTTGCCAGGCAGGCGCTTATTCTACTGAGCCATTTCTCTGGCCCTGTTTTGGAGACAGGATCTCACTATATAGTTCAAGCTGACCTTGAATTCACAGTGATCTTCCTGCCTCAGCCTGCCACGTTCTGGGATTATAGGTGTGGGTTACCACACCTGACTAAAAATACTTCTAGTGTTGATTTTGCTGCTTGTCAGTGTATTCTGTAAGCACTTAAATTGCACTCATGTTTTTTTTTTTTTTTTTTTTTTTTGAGACAGGGTCTCAGTGTGCAGTTCAGGCTGGCCTTGAGCTCACTTTTGTAGCCCAGGCTGGTCTCGAACTTGCAGCAATCCTCCTGCCTCAGCCTCCCAAGTGCTGGGATTACAGGCGTGCGCCACCACGCCCGGCAATGCACTCATGTTTTTCATTGTTTTTTACATATATGTGAATACTATTTTACTTAACTAAATTATATTTAGTAACATGGTACCAGTTAATATTTTACCAAAAGGAATATGACTGCCCTCTACTGTTTGGTTTGGGAATGTTAACCTTTTTTGTGCTGTTAATACATTTTTTTTTTCTTTCTTTTTTTTTTTGTCTTTTTGAGACAGGGTCTCGTTATACAGTTGAAGCTGGCCTTGAGCTCACTTTTGTAGCCCAGGCTGGTCTCCAACTCACACCAATCCTCCTGCCTCAGCCTCCCAAGTGCTGGGATTACAGGTGTGCGCCACCACGCCCGGCTTAAGGTTGTCTTTAATACCTGTTTTGAATGCTAATGTGTTGCATTGTTGTCTTCAGTGACTTTTTGTGATGAAGTTCTTGAATTTATGACTTCTGTTATTCAGTGTCTGAAACAGGAAACCTATCTTTAATTTTGTTCAACTATACAGTTTTAATGTCATTTGGAATAGGTAAGGCATAGAAAAACTATTCACAATCTTTTTTTGTATGTGTGTGCCAGAAGTAGAGTTTGAACCTATTTATGTTAGAAATAGATGAGTTGGTTATATTTGTCCCTCCATCCCCCCCCTTAAAAGAAAATACTTGATTAGCTTTAGTAGGCCTGTGGTTCCTAAAGTTTATTCAGAAGCACTGGGTCTTTTTAAAATTTTTATATTTTTCTACTAAAGAGATTTATTATCTCAAGCTACAGTAACTCTTCCTCTGGCTAATCCCACTGTAGTTTGGGGTGCCTCTTGAATTGTTTAGGGTCCTGAGAAGACAGTTTGAATAAGTGATTGGTTAGGTTAGATTCATAAGTCTGTTGTTAAATTTTGCTATATACATATGACCTTTACAAAATATGCTGTATGTTTACATTTAAAAATTACAAAACAATAAAAAATTACAGTAAAAGAAACATTACCATGAACCCCCTCAAAATATTTGCATTGCATTATTCTTGGTAATATGTCTTTAGAGGTTTTTTAAAAAACTTGGGCATTTATTGTATCTTTTGATTATTTATGTTTTTTCCCCCTGTTGTTTTTTGAGACAAGGTCTCATTGGATAGTTCAGGCTGGTCTTGAAGTTGCTATGTAGCTCAGGCTGGCCTCAAACTTACAGTGCTCGTCCTGCCTCAGCCTCCCCAGTGCTGGGATTATAGGTGTGAACCATCATACCTGGCTTGAATTTTTTTTTTTTTTTCCTCTGTTCTTTTCTTTTTTTTTGGTGGGACCAGGATTCAAACTGATGACCTTGCACTTGCCAGGCAGGCACTTGTGCCATGGGACTATCATCCCAGCCCCTCCTCTGTTCTTAATGTTCAAAAATAGTGGTATATTTTCAATTTTGAGATTTGTCTTATGTATGCAAAACATTTTAACCATATTCTTGTTTTTTGAAGTTAAAGAGGAAAAAGCAAGTTGCTCCAGAAAAGCCTGTAAAGAAGCAGAAGACTGGTGAAACTTCAAGGGCTCTGTCATCTTCTAAGCAGAGCAGCAGCAGCAGCAGAGATGATAACATGTTTCAGGTAAGGTTACTTGTTTCCTTACATGCAGAAGAGTTACTTTTTTGGCTTGTACAATGTTAAAAGTACCTTGATCTGATTTTGTATAACAGTCTTTTATGTATATTTTATAATTTTTTTTTCCTTTGTGGTACTGGAGATCAAACATGGGACCTTGTGCTTGCTAGGTAGACACTTAAGCCTTTGAGCTATCTCCCCAGCGCTATAATCCTCTTGACTAAGGATATTAATTGAACTATAAGTTAAAAGTAATTTATACAAAGTTAGGTTGTTAATGTCTAGAGTATATACAGTTTTACTACATTTGAATAATGCAAAATATAAAAGTAAATATTAGAGAAATTAAACTGGGGAACTGCACATTAGGAAGCAGCTTTGAGAAAATGCTGTTAAGTATTAGGCTGTGGAGTGAGTAGGGTATTAATTGCAGAAATAACAATATGACATGGCCAATTTTGGACTGCTGAAAAGGAGACTGAGTTGAATAGGTAAAGTGAAGAAAGTGTATGGGAAGGATTTGGTACATTGAACTGGAGAGGACTGCTATAGCTTCTTTGATTTCTTTCTGATTTTTAGGGATACTTGAGTTCTGGGATTGCAGATGAGTGTCACCACAGCCGCTGTGTGATAGATTTCCTATTATGTAGCAGAATGAAGAACTGCCTTAGGGTGCTGGGGAGATAGCTCTGTGGTGCAAGTGCCTGCCTGGCAAGTGCAAGGTCATGAGTTCGAACCCCATTCCTGCAAAAAACAAAAAACAAAAAAACTGCCTTAGATTATTTTAACTTTATGTTTGTGATTGTTGGGCAATTACTTTGGGTTTTCTCACCGCTATTATTCACTCTACCTACTTTTACATGTGTAATAAGAGTGGCCTTTTCATAGATTTTATCTAATTTTTAAGAGACAAGGATTCAAATTCTAAAAATTTATTCAGTGAGAGTAGTTTTGGGAAAACAAAGGTATATTTTCAGGGAGGTTTTTTTTTTCCTAGTACAAAACAACAAAAAACCAACAAGCAGTAGTGTCATTTCTTTTTCCCTTCTGATGTTGAGGATTCAACATAACTATAAGTGCCCTGATGTGTAATTTTGCTGAGTTGTCCAGGTTGAATTTGAGCTTTGTTGAGATCTTCATTTGGAAAGATTGCTAAACATTCCAAGGTCATTGTATTTTCATATGAAGTCTGTGTCTAGGAGGTACCATGGATATTATTTTTAAAGTAACTTTCAAGCCGGGCGTGGTGGCGCACACCTGTAATCCCAGCACTTGGGAGGCTGAGGCAGGAGGATCAGTGCGAGCTCGAGACCAGCCTGGGCTACAAAAGTGAGCTCAAGGCCAGCCTCAACTGCATAGCGAGACCCTGTCTCAGAAAGACAAAAAAGGTAGCTTTCACAGACTTAATAGTGTAGGCAGTCTTAAGAGATACATTTCATTGCTTTTCCTTAAAGTGGAAACTTTGGCCACAGTAAAATATTTTAGTGGTTATACATTTAAATCAGTTTCATTAAGGGTCCCTTGTATTACACTGATTAATTTTATTTTTATTATTTATTTATTTTGCCCGGCAGGATGGCTCAGTGGTCTAAAGCGCTGGCTTAGGAAAGCTTAGGTGGTTGCAGGGACCATGGTTTGATCCCTGGCACCACATGCTGCGCCAGCTATGCCCTCAGGGCAGGCTGAGCCAGCCACAAAACTAAGCGAAAGTTCTGAAACGAGAAAAAAAATTTTTTTTTAATTATTTATTTTATTTTTGTGGGACTGGGGTTTGAACTCATGACCTTGTACTTGCCAGGCAGGCACTTGTGCCACAAAGCTAGCTCCCCACCCACCTATATTGATTAATATTAAATGAGGTCTCCATCTTCATTTTTAGTAAATCATGACTTACTGTTAGGAAGATGAAGTTTTTCAGAAGGAAAGCATCCTACTGTATTTTACAAAGCTATTTATTTATTTGTTGATTGATTGATTCATTGAGACAGGATCTCCTGTACAGTTCAGGCTGGCCTTGAGCTCACATTTGTAGCCCAGGCTGGTCTGAAACTCACACTGATCCTCCTGCCTCAGCTTCCCAAGTGCTGGGATTACAGGCATGCACCATCACACCTGGCCAAAGTTTTTTTTAAAAGATAGACTTACGTATTTTCCATATATTAACATGCTTTGAAGACTTCTTTTAGAGCAGAATGTTTTATCTAAGAATCTTTTAAGATCCAAGATACCACAGATTCCTTCCCCAAAACAAATAGATATAAAATCCAAATTAAAGTGAGGTATTGTAGCTGTGAGATAGGGTTTTTCTTTGCCTAGTAGTGCAGATTAAATTCAGTGTTTCACATGTGCTGGAAAAACATTCTACTGTTGAGCTATGTCAGCAGCTCCTTGGTACTTTATTTTTGTCTACTTTTTTTGTATGTGTGCAGGGTCTCACTATGCAGCTTGGACTCCTAGTGATCTTCCCGATTTCTGTCTCCCTAATGCTGGGATTACAGGCGTGTGCCACCATGCTTGGAACCCATCACTGGCTGTGTGCCTGGGGGCAGGGTGCTGGGATTATAGGTGTTCACCACCACGCCTGGTTTCTGTGGATGGAAACAGGGTCTTTGGATTTGTCAGGCAGGCACCTAGACCGGTTGTGTTATCTTCCTGAGCTTTTTTTTTTTTTTTTTCTTTGCAATACCTGGGATTCAACTTGGGACCTTGTGCTTGCTAGGTAGGCACTTATGCCACTGAGCTATTCCCTGGTCCTAGCTCTTTGGCTTTTTGAAACAAGGTTTCACTATGTAGTTTGGGCTGGGCTTAAACTACTCACCATGTTGCTTGGGCTGGCCTTACTCTTAGAGCAGTCCTCTTGTCTCAGTCTCTAAAATGCTGTGTAGAACCATTATCAAATTGTTAACCATATAGTGAGATTTTAGGTGACTTGAATTTTCTTATACCTACTTTTTTTGAAATGTTATAAATTATTTTGAAAAGTTTTCTCTGTATAAAGAGACATTTGTGATAGTAAGGACAGTCTGAAGAACCATTACAATTATTTAGTACCTCGTAAAGTCAGAATGGTTGGAGCAGGGGACTTTTCACCTTTTCCTTCAGAGTTAGATGTAAAGGATCAATCATACTGCATAAATTGATTTGATAATTTATGATGGAATGTTACTTTTTGAAAATGTTCATTACTCAAATTTTTTTTTTTTTTTTTCTTTTCAAATGTTTTTAATCCAGTTGAAAGTGTGCATGACTTTTAGAAGCCTGAGGTTAGGTGCTTTTGTGTATTGGAAAGGGAATATTCTTAGCTTTTGTCAAATTTTTGAGGAGATCAAGGAATCAAAAAACATTTTTTTAAAGAATCAGACTTGTGGGCTGGCCAAATAGCTCAGTGGATTAAAGTGCTTGCAAGCAGCCACAGGGGCTGGGGTTCAGACCCTGCCCCCAGGGTACACTGAAACAGCAATTGAGACTTGCATGGTGGTGTGCCTATAATCCCAGTTCTTTTTTTTTTTTTTTTTTTTTGGGACCCAGGTTCAAACTCACAACCTTGCACTTGTCAGGCAGGCACTTGTGCCGTGGAGCTATCTTCCTGGCTCCCATGTAATCCCGGTTCTTGGGAGGCTGTAAACAGACGGATCCCTACAGAGTTGATCTAGTAGTGAGACCCTGGACACACTTTTATTAGACCCTTCCCTAAAATACATAAAAAAAAAGAATCAGACTTGTTTTAGTCTTTTTGAGACAGGGTGTCCCTATGCCATTCAGGCTGGCCTTGGGCTCACTTTTGTAGCTCAGGCTAGTCTTTTTTTTTTTTTTTTTTGTCTTTTTGAGATAGGGTCTTGCTATGCAGTTGAGGCTGGCCTTGAGCTCACTTTTGTAGCCCAGGCTGGTCTCGAATTCGCACTGATCCTCCTGCCTCAGCCGCCTCGTGAGTGCTGGGATTACAGGCATGCACCACCACGCCAACTTGGGAATCAGACTTGTGATCTTCCTGTATGCTCTGTTTGGCACCATGGGGAAAGGGAACAATTGGAGTGGCCTTCATAAATCCAGTAGCAGTGGCAAGATCCAGAAATCCAACCCAGCCTTCAGGGTCAAGAACCCAGAATTATCTGAATTGACTCAGGCTTACCTGGGAAGCAGTGAAAGAACAACTAGAAAAGAAAAAGAAAGGCTTCTAAGGCTTTCTCTGAATTTTTTTTTTTTGTTAAGTCTGACTTTTTTATTTTTTATTATGGCCAGCTCAGCTTGCTCAGGTGGTGGGGCTGGTGCAGCATGTGGTATGGTGCTGTGGTCCCTGCTGTTGCCTAAGTTTGCTTAAGTAGGCGCTTTAGACTCCTGAACCATCTCACCTGCCTGGCTTTGTCTGAATTTGAAGAAAAATTGAATGACAGTGACAGTTGGAGGAACTAGAAAAATGGGGAAATTATTAAGTGGAAATGAGAGCTCATAAAAGAGCAAAACAAACAGAAGAAAGGAAAGAAATCTGGTAGGTTCTTCAGATTCTGAGGATACGGAAAAGATGCAAGCAAAAAGGAGAAAGAAAAGGTACAGTTCATATAAAACTTACGAAAGCTCCCTGCCAGAAACCTGAGTAAATTCCATTGTACTTGTATTCTGTATTTTGTTTATTCATCCACCTCTGGATAGATATTTGGCTTTTTTCTGCTTGGCTGTTGTGGATAACACGATCATGAACATTGGTGTGCAGATGTATGGTGTGATTGACAATAAATAAGCCGCAAGTCTCATGGTGCCAGACTTGGTGAATAAAGGTGATGAGTACATAGTCTTTAATGTTTTTATGAGACTGCCTTTCCCTTGACAGCATACTTGGCAGCAACATTTACTGTATTTTGCCACATGCCTCATCGCAAAAGAGGGCATTTAGAACTGCTTCATAAAATGGCAAGAATGATGTGTCTTTGAATCTGAATTGGGAAATATTTTAACCATATATACATCTTAATCACTTTTGGAGACCTTGCTGTCTATTCCTTTGGATATATATTCAGCCATGCACATCATAACGTTTCAGTCAGTGATGGACCACATATACATAGAGAGGTAGTCCCGTAAGATACATTGCCTAGGGACAGTGGAGCTGTTCTCTGATGTTCACACAGTGACAAAGTTGCCTGATGACATTTTTTCAAATATACTCCATCAGTAAATGATAAATGACTATATACTCCAAAGTGACATTGCTGATCATATTATAGTTCCATTTTTAATTTTTGAGGAATCCCCATGATTGTTTTGCATAGGAACTGTGATGTTTTACTAATTATGCTTTTAAAATTTAAAAATCATTGGAAATAGGACCAATACTTTATTTTATTCTGCTTTTTCAGAAATTTTTTCAACAGTGATTTCTGTTACATTTTTTTTTTTTTTTTTCAGAATCAGGGATCGAACTGTGGACCTTGTACTTGCCAGGCAGGCACCCCTGAGCTATCTCTCCAGCCCCTCTGTTACAGTTTTAATACTGAGAAAAGTTACTTTCAGGATTAAAAGTAGAATTGCTTTATAGCAAGTTGTTAATATAAATATAAGTGCTATTACCAATAAAGGCATCATTGTTGAAAGGTATACTTTTTATGTTTTTGGTTTTTCTGCAGATTGGGAAAATGAGATATGTCAGTGTTCGGGACTTTAAAGGGAAAGTTCTAATTGATATTAGAGAATATTGGATGGATCCAGAAGGTGAAATGAAACCAGGAAGAAAAGGTAAGGCTTCATTTCTTCATTTTGGTTCTATAGTTAATGCTGAATTAAAACATTTCTAAGTAGCCCATCATACTCAGAGTTGAAATAAATATTGGTAGGGCAAAATCATTTCAGGCAATATACTTAATCTTTTTCTACTAAATTAGCCTAAATTTGTCTGTTGAGAATAAAACAAAAATAACATTTCATTTCTTTTTTTTTTTTTAAATTTTATTTTTCATTACTTTTAATAAGATAACAATATGAGAGTTTTAAAACGTTAGCACATTCACAAAAATAACATTTCTAAACCACTTTAATTGGTTGCTATTTTATTTGAATGTAATTTTAATATTTCAGCATATCTGAAGTATAAAATTACAAATGAAAATGCTTACTTTGTGGTGCCTCCCTTTTATTCAGTCCTGAGGGATATTCTCTAGGATAGCATCCTTCATTTAGTCTTGAAGTTCCAAGCCTGTTAGTGTAGAAACAGATTTCTTTTAGCCTGCATTCAAATAGCCAGAGAACGTATATTTGTTGCAGTAATCTAAACTCATGTATTTAGATAGTTGCTCTAAGCTGATTTTGCTGATGCAAAGTGATGTTTTACTTACTACTGCTCTGCCTGTCAGTTTGAAAGATCTTACCCATTTTCTTAATAGATTTAGGGTTTTTATTAAAGACAGCCACTATATATGATTTTCATACCTTTTCATTTTTTTATGTTTTAAGTTATTTCAGGGTTTTTCATTTGAGTTGTTCCAGATTGACTAGCACCAAATTTTGTTCCTGGAAACATTTATTGAAACAGTTTGATTACCTTTAAAATGCTTCCTAGGTATTGTCCCAATATATTCTCCTTTTTTCAATTTCACAGCCTCTTAGCAGTTTTCTGAGAAATATGTGAGTTCAAGTAGTTAATTTACTTACATGTTAGGTGATAATGCTAAATTTTTGTTTTTTTAACCTTATTTAATAATTTACAATAATCGGATAATATGTAAGCACTACTTCACTGATGAGCAGACTGAGGCTCAGAAGGTAACATAATCTTTTTTTTTAAGGCCACACAGTTGATAGCAAAGGCTCGTCTTTGAACCAGCAGTATGGCTCAAGAGTGTACTTTGATGCACACACATATATACACATTCACGGTGCAAGTCTTTTGTGAATTATGTCCTGGAGAGTTGTTTTACAAAGTGAAATGGATACTTTTGGAAGAGTTCAGCATAGTCATTTACTCTGAATTCCTGTGGGAATTTGGGGCTGTTAGAATGAACTGGATTGGGGCTGGGGAGATAGCTCTGTAGAATAAGCACTTGCCTGGCAAGCGCAAGGGCCCGAGTTCAATCCCTGGTTCCGCAAAAAACACAAACAGAATGAACTGGATATAGTGAGGATGTCACATTTCAAATCTGGGCTTGCCTATTTAGCCTACAACTTGAAGGTGTGCCTTCAAATGTTCATTTGTCCTCATTGTGATCAGCATGCAGGAGCTACTGTGGGAAGTCACAGTACTAGCATGATGTGATCAGGAAATGAGGACTCTAAAATTAATAGTTGTTTAAGGTCTGACTCTTAATTGTGTCCTTGAAAATGGCAATTTTGTGGATGATGATGATGTAGTGATAGAGTAGGTGCTTTGCATGCCTGAGGCCCCAAGTTTGATCCCTAGTGCTAGCAGCAAAATATCCCACCAAGAACAAAATGGCAATTTTTCTGAAGTATTAGTTGGAATTATAAGAATTCTCAAGAAGTACCAAATAAATTTTTTTCTTTAAATTATATTTC
>PVJA010022830.1:22122-33840 GCA_004027025.1 Myocastor coypus
CATAAAGACTTGTACTGTTGTAGTTGTTTTACTCTGTCTTTTTACATTGGCTTTTGTTTTCTAAACGTTGTTTTCCAAGCTGTTGTATATTTGGATTGCAGAACAATTTGTAAGGTGAATACTTTTTTTTAATGTGCATTATTAAAAATGTTCTGAGTGAAGCTAATTGTCAACTTTATTAAGGAGGATTGCTTTGTGCCCACCACCTAGTGTAAAATAAAATCAAGTAATTCCACTCATTTAACTGTTGTGACCTTTTTTGATGAAAGACTAGGTACTGTTTAAGGCTCAAAGTAACAGTTTTATAGGTATACTAGTTTTAACTCAGCTTTTAAAGGGGATTTCTGTTGCATTGAGTTTTTAAAGTTTTGATTATGAGATCTGTACTTGATCTGTTCCTTTGAGCTGTATAAATTTGACTTTTCCACCTCAACATTAGACTTGTTTTTCCTTTTATAATTATCTTCCTGTTCAATTTTCATTTCACCCTATATTTTTTAAATATATTATGCTCATTTGGAAAGTTAATTGAAACTATCAAAATGTTATCTCAGTAAGGTACTTAAATTATGTAAGAACTACAGTCACTATACTGTGTTAACTATTACTAGCAGATATAGTTTGATAATGTCTTGTATGAAAACTGAGCAAGTGTATGTTGTTATACATAGTGTTTTGTGTAGTTACCTTATTGCTTAGTCCACAGAAAATGAAGACTTAATGTCTGAATAGCTTTTTACTCAGTAAACATGTTTACCATGGGCTGATGTCTATGAAATCAGATATTGTTAAATTAGACTAGAATTTAATAAACATTGTGAAAGCTCAGTGGCCTAACATTTTATTTTATAACATTGAATATGGATTACATGTAGCCAGAAATACTGTTGAGCTTTACTCTCATAGTGGGTAACGTCAGTTTCTAGCGATAAGAGCATATATCTAGTTCTTTAGGCCTTTGATTCAGTAGACTTGGTTGTTTTACAGCTAATCTACTGGACAGTGGCTTTCTTTCTTTTGGACAGAGGCTTTCTAGACATTACTTTTAGTACACTTCAAATGGTTTTCAATTTTACCATAATGATGACATAGGTTGATTGAGGCACAGGCTATAGGGGCTTTGCAGCAAAAATAGGGCATGGTGTGTGCCTTATGAGAAGAGCATAAGCTGACAGTGACATTGAGGAGAGTATTATGTGAAGAGGAAACAGTTTTCTTCAATCTAAATGATATATATATATATATATAATTTTGAGATTCTGATCACACTGATGGGATATAATTAGAGGTAGAAAAGTAAAAAAGGTTTAAAGACATATAAAAAGATTATTTACAAATTTCTTTTTTTTTTTCTGTCTTTTTTTGAGACAGGGTCTCGCTATGCAGTTCAGGCTGGCCTTGAGCTCACTTTTGTGACCCAGGCTGGTCTCGAACTTGCACCGATCCTCCTGCCTCAGCCTCTCGAGTGCTGGGATTACAGGCGTGAGCCACCACGCCTGGCTACAAATTTCAATATTATGGTAGCAAATCTCAAGTGATCACTGCCATCAAGGGATGCCATATCAGAGAATTGCACTATGTTACCAAGGTTATTATATTTAAAATATTTTGTAGTAAAATTGTAAAGAACTTAATTTTGTGGGGGAGGGTACTGGGAATTGAACTCATGACCTTGCACTTGCCAGGTAAATGTTGTGCTGCTGAACTATATCCCCAGTCGAAGAGCTTGATTTTAAAACCAGCTACCAAGCCACATGTACAGGGAGTTATCTTTTTTCCATTCCTGATGCCTACTCTGTTGAATTTTAGACTTTCTTTTTTGGTGAATTTTAGTGTATTTTGCAGTAACCGTAAAAGGTGCAAGTTGGTGAAATAGCAAGCCACTCTTCTGGTAGCTTATTCATCATCAAATTGTCAATACCAGTGTTCGAAATGCTGTATGTATTTATTTCATTGATGCACCTTCTTTACTTGGGAACACAGGTATCCTGTTAGATATTTTTGTAACATTATTTTGGCACACAAAAAGTAGTAAGGACACAAAACTTTGTTTTTGGTATAGCTGAAGAGGATGGATAAATTTCTTAGGTTTATATAAATTTTGAGATGTATGCATTTTGAAATCTGCCTGTGCAGAGGTGGTGCTGCAGTTTATTACTTTGTTACTCATTATCTGATTAGCCTAATAAACTCTTCATGTAAAGAATATTTTCTGTAGCAGTTTGGCAAAATAACTTCCAAATTCATTTTATTATGTTACTAGATATATACTTAAAATTTTAATCTTTGTGTACTTACTTGAAAAGACAAACAGTGGTTTAAAAGAAAGAAAACTAACTTTACTGGGTAAAAAATAAATTCGTTTCTGTTTAAACTTTATCTCCGTAGGAAGATTTCTCCCAGGAAGAAATTTAATTGGTGGCAAGACTCAGGTTTTGCTCTTTAATGTACTTAACAGCAGGACTTTTTAATGGGATTTTCCTTTGTCTCTAAAATATGAGCAGTATTTGACCAACTTCCAGTGTTCTTGTCATTTTATTCAAAGAACCACTGAAAAAGACTTTATAATTTAATTATTTGTCTTCGATTTATAAATGCCTGAACTTTTGAATACTCCTACCTCATTATTACCTAGTTGAGATGCTGTGATCAATCCAAATCTACATAACATGCATAGAAACAAAGATGAATGAAAAACGAGAGTACATCCAGGCTTGTCTACTGAGGGGAAAAAGAATATTAATTATGGAAGTGTTGCCAACATATGTATTAGAAGGATAGTATAAAAATCTGAAATTTAAAAAACTGCTGATTAATCTTTAGGTATATTTCCTGAAATTCTTTGTGGTTCACTTTCTATGGAAATTAGTACAGTGTAACCCTCCAAGTTCTTAAAGATGTTTTCCCATATAAACTGTAGCATAAACATGCACATAATCACAAATAATGTAACTGTAATTGTGGAATGCTTATATGTTTTGTTTGGTACATCTTCCATGGAGATGCCAATGAATATAATATTCTACCTGTGAATATTTCAAGTGTTGAAATAAAAATAAGAAATGTGCCCTTTGTGTTAATCCCAGTTTCACAAATCTGAAACAAATGGACAGTTCATCTGTTGAATGAGTTTTGTTAACAAATAGAATACCTTTCTTTGTGAATGCTCTGGACTGTTTTGTAGTAGCCTTTGGATGTTAAATCTTTTTTTTTTCCTTCTCGGAACCGGGGATTGAACTGGATGTTAAATCTTTTGAAGTTCTCTGGGACAGGGTGGTGTGGGCCTGTTCCTGATCCAAATGAAAGAATCTAAATACCAAGCTGTGTACTTTTTTTTGTTTGTTTTGTTCACTAAGTGTTTTATAATCTGGTTCTTTGTGTGCTGCATTTCTTTGACTATTTTAAGCTTAAATTTTCACTTATTAAGTATTTTGTCCTTATAAATCAATTTTTAAAAAAATATAGTTATGTGAAAACATAGCATTTAAATTGCTGTTTAGGAGCTTATACCAGTAAAAAAATCCTTGGAATAACTACTTAAAGTTACTAATTCTACTTTCAGCATTAGTTTTAATGCATACAGACTCAAAAATCCATTCAGAGGAGTGAATTCTTATAGTATGGAATTAACATAGTGTAGCATTTATATAGTATGGATCAAAGAAGTTACAGGGTTACAGAAGGGATTTTGAAAGCATTAAATAGTGAAATAATTCCATGTAATTTCTTACTCAGTAACAGGCTGTCCATGTCTGAGTAAAAGATGTTGCTGCATACTTTCCCCTTCTTTTATGTAGGTTCCTTACAAAGGTTAGGGTTTTTCTTTTTTCCTTTCTTTTTTTGTTTTTTTGCAGTACCAGGGATTGAACTCAGGACCCTGTGCTTGCCAGGCAAGCACTTACACCACTGAGCTATCTCCCTGGCCCTAAAGGTTAGACTTTCTAGTCCCACTTTCATAGCCATGTCAGTTTTTTTTTTTTTTTTTTTAATAGTGATACACTGTTTGAAACTATGAAAAAGTAACCTCTTGTTTCACTCTTAGGCTCTTGATATTTTATTTATTATTATTATTATTATTATTTTTCTTGTTTCAGAACTTTTGTTTGTTTGTTTGTATTTATTTTTATGGCCATGCTGCAGGGCTAGCGCAGCATGTGGTGCTGGGGATCGAACTGCGGTCTCTGCAGCCGCCTAAGCAGGCGCTTTAGACTGCTGAGCCATCCTGCCTGGCCCCGGCTCTTTGATATTTTAAACATCTTGTACTTATGCTGGACAACTTTCTCTGCTTAGATGATTTATGCCATTTTTCTCTAGGTCTGCTGATAAAACCAGTTGGATAACTAGAACCTCCCTTAGTTACAAAAAGACAAAGTTTTCATTCATACAGAGGAGAGAAGCCGTCTACCTGAAGGATTGCTGATAATACTTCCTGTTTAGATAACAGGAAGATATCAGTTTTATTTTACTTATTTTACTCGTTTAGTTATTTTTTTGAGGAATTAATTTTAGGTTAAGAGCAGAATGTGTTTTTTGGAGGAAAGAGCTTCTGCCCAAGAGAGGGACAGGGGACCCGAGTGGGTTGCAAGGAACCTGCCTTTTCTTGGGATTTTTATAACACGAATCTACGAGGTGAGGCAAGTCGAAGGTGGGAAATGTGAGACCTGGCAAGGTGTGCATGAGGTGGGACAAAACTGGTTATCCAGTAAGATTACAAATGTAAATCAGGTAAAATTGATTTTAGCTGGGGATCAAATGGGGAAGCGAGTTGCATAGCAAGGGACATAAATACATAACAGGGCTTTTCCTGTAGGCGTTTGGGTTAGTGATTTTTTCCTGGCTTTTCCAAGGAGATTGATAGCTGTTTTAGACTATCAATCCATAGGGAGGTTTGTGGGTGTATTTGTTTACTCTTTTGTCTTGAAATCTGGCTCACAACAGGAGCTCATACAGTTGCATGCTTCCATACTGGTTCCTTGAGGACCTGCCCCTGACTGTCTGCCTATATTTGTTTCTAACTCAGCTGCCTACATTATCACCTAAGCACAGAACTCCGCTGAAGTTGTATGTGTAGTAATACATGTATCATGGAAAGTAATGAAAAGTTCTAGTTTTTATCATGTAGACTGCTTTGACTTTATTTCTAAAGTATGCAGATGACTGCCAGAATTCCTGAATATCTGATTCCTTTTTTTCTTCTCATTTTGGACTTTTTTGACACAGGATCTCACTGTGTAGTTCTGGCTGAACTTGAGCTCATGTTGTAGGCCAGACTGGTCTTGAACTTGTACAGATCTTCCCACCTCAGCCTCTCAAGTGCTGGGATTGCAGGTGTACACCACCATGGCTAGCTTAAATGTCCGTACATTCAGAGATCTCATTTAATTTTGTCAATGTCTTATAGCAGATGTTTCTAACCCAAGATAATGTATCTCACTAGATTTTGTTCCTTTATATCATTCGTGCTGGTGGCTCCTAGGATTTCTTTTTTTAAACAATTTTCTCATCTCTAATGACTTGGTAAAATGGAAAGCACCACTATATTTGAAAGGACTAAGAACTGAGGCCAGGTCATTGAGGAGAACTTGTTTGAGCAGGGAAGGATTGCGGTGGCTGCAGATGGATGTGTAATTGGGTGAGTGACTCAACTGTGCAGGTGCAAATGAGGGTGCAGAGTTGCCTTCTGGTATATATACAGTGGTGGCAGCTGTGATTTTAGTTTTCACTTTTTTTTTTTTTTTTTGCGGGACTGGGGTTCAAACTCACGACCTTGCACTTGCCAGGCAGGCACTTGTGCCTCGGAGCTATCTCCCCAGCCCCATTAGTTTTCACTTTTTGTGCTGGGGGCTTCTTCCAGTTATCTGAAATACAATGCATTTACAACCTGTTCACATTTGTTTTGGATATATTACAATAATTTTTTTTTTTCTTTTTCTTTTTGAGACAGGGTCTTATGCAGTTCAGGCTGGCCTTAAGCTCATTTTTGTAGCCCAGGCTGGTCTCGAACTCACACTGATCCTCCTGCCTCAGCCTCTCAAGTGCTGGACAGGCATGCACCACCATGCCCGGCTTATTACGATAGAATTAAAAAAAAAAAAAAAAAGATTTACAAGAGACTTAGTGTGATGTTGCCCAAGGTCAGTACAGACACTCCTGTTCTAGAACTGTCTTGTTAGGCTGAAAAGTACAGGCTCCCCTTTATCGAGATATTTTTCAAGACAATTGTATGGATGCCTGGAATTACGGATAATTACTGAACAGTTTGGGATAATGTTTACATGTTAGACACAGTAGAGATTAGTAACAAAATAGAACAATTTTGATAATATACCATATAATGTGTTTAAAACATGATTTGTTTCTGGAACTTTCTGGATTGCCTCATAATAGTTCTGGATTTCTGTAGATAACTAAACAATGAAACCTATAGATACAGAAGGCTATGTAGATGTCTGACATTTTTATTGATGCTTAAGTGGATCTCTTTCAGATGGACACTCCAAAGTGAGAACACCCATAACCTTAGTGTCAAGTCTGCACTATGATATATTTGAAATTTAACCCCATTTGCTACCTCTCAAAATAGGTTGGCACCCTTTCTTAGATTAAGACAAAAAGCACGAGGCTCATAAGTGAGAAACATGATCTTCCAACGTGTTCAAATTTGAAGAACACTATTACTAATTGGAAAATAAATTCAGAGGCCCTGTGGCTTTCTTCAGAGTCTTGTATCTTGATATCCGCTAAGTTAATCTATGATACTCTTTTTCTGAATGTGGGGTAATGCTTCTTGCTTACTCTAGAGCCACTGACTGGTAAAAGCTCTTAGAAGCAATTGAGAACATCTTCACATTTGAGCCTTGGTATCCGTGGTTTTGAGTTTAAGTAGAGGAAATTTGTTAGAAGGAGATAAGTCAAAGTACTGTTGGCAAGCCACTTCCAGAAACAGGCCTCTGGAAGATCCGAAGACAAGATTAAGAAAGTGTTGAAGACTGGATTTTCAGCCTTTTTAACTAGTAATTTCTGGGAGTGGGGAGCCAAAGCTAGTCAGGACTCCTTCCTTGTAAGTATTGAAAGGAATTTGATTCAGACTCTCAGGTGTGGGAATTACATTGTTTTAGGAAAGGTAGCATTAAATTTATTAACTCCCTGTAAACTGTCTAGAGAGAGCCTTGTCTATGGTACGTATGGATTAATCCCACATTCTAGTGCTAGGGTGGAGAGCATAGGTGGTGGGGGATTGTGGGCATTTTTTAACCTTCCATAAAGAAGGCACAGTACTAGGCACATTTCATAGGTGGGGAAATTGGGTTTCCAGAAAGTAATTGACTCAGAGGGACACAGTGGCAGAGGCAGGATTTGAACTTTACGTTTGCCAACTGAAACTAGAGTTCATACTAACCTATGTTCCTATGTAATAAGCTTAGGACAATGGCAAAATTCTGGGTTCATTGATGTAGCAGTGGTTAGTGAAGTAACCCTTACCTGATTTTCTGTCTGCCATCCTAAACCAGGATTATCATATGCTCCACTCAGTCTTGTTTCTTACAGTCCTTGACAGTTGACTACACTTGGGTCTTTATAGCACATGACAGCACACTAGGCTCAGGTGAAGCTTTTTGAAGCCATTAGCAAAATTCTGTGTTGGTTTGCAGTTCTTTAGCTGTGTCTCTGGCCCAAACTCCTAAAAAATAGGCTGAATTAGTTTTGAGTATATGGACTAGGATTCATTTTGTCTTAGTCTTTGCAAATTTCCAGGCACAAGGGCCTTGTGATAGTGTAGGAGACTCTTACCCAGTAATGAGAAAATATAAATCTCTGCTCTTTGAAAACTTTCAATAGGTATAGTGAAAGATTGCAGGCTTTGGATGTAGAGCCAGTCTACACTTCAGTGTGGGTGTCTTGAAATGCCTTTCTACGCTCCAGCTCAGTTAGGCTGCCCAGGATGGATGTGGAAGTATCTTTCCTTACAGTCCAGTTATTGGCTAGTTTGCCCAGTACAGAGAGACTAGGAACTTATAGTGAGGAACATGAGCTCAGTGCTCTAAAGCGCCTGCTTGGGAAAGCTTGGGTGGCTGCAGGGACCGTGAGGTTTGATCCCTGGCACCACATGCTGTGCCAGCCCTGCCCTCGGGGTGGGCTGAGCTGGCCATAAACATGAGTGAATAAACAAAGGTTCTGAAATAAGAAAAAAATAAATACATTAAAAAAACAAAAAACATCAATTCCTCTGGTTCCCAGTTTTCATTCAGTCTTGTACTACTAGCTGTGTCCCTCAACTAAAGATGACCTGTCTAGTTTTATCTCGATTTCTGTTAGCTACTTATCTTTCCCATTGGCCTGACATTAACTAGCTCTGTTTATCTTAGTGTTGCTGAGGTGTTCTTGTATTTTCTCTTCTAAACCTATGTAATGATTGGTAGCATTCTCTAGAGAATCTGTGAAGAGACGAATTTGTTAGAGGTATTTTCTCACACAGAGATTGAGGAATTCTAATTTGTGCTGTGTACAGGGTGGAGAATCTGCGAAGGTAATAGCATGGCTCAGTATAAAGTTGAAAGCCCGAGAACTGTAGCTAATGATAAAAACTTGAGTCCAGAGCTGATGTCTAAGGGCAGAAGATGAGTATTCTAGCTCTAGGAGAGATTTACCTTACCTATTTTTTGTTAAACAGTCAGTTGAGCCGGGCGTGGTGGCACACACCTGTAATCCCAGCACTTGGGAGGCTGAGGCAGGAGGTTCGGTGTGAGTTCGAGACCAGCCTGGACTGCAGAAGTGAGCTCAAGGCCAGCCAGAACTGCATAGTGAGACCTTGTCTCAAAAAGACAAAAAACAAGTTGACTAGTGGCTGCTACATTGGGAAAGGGACACCTTTCCTCAGCCCAATGGCTCAGTCAAGTACCAGTGTCTTCCAGAAGCACCATTGCAGATACCCTGAAATGCTTTACTATTTAGGTATCCTTTAACATGTTCATGATGGGACCATGTTTTTTTTATGTTGCATTGCCAGCTGGTACATGTATGTACTACCTATTGGGTGGCAGGACAGTCCCATCAGGTGGTGTGAGCTGCTTGATGATACAGTCATGAATGAATCTCTGGTGATTCAAGCATATGGGAACATGCTAATACAGCTTGGTTGACACCTAAAATTACCCATTCTTAGCCTCCTCAAATTGTGATTTGAATGTTAGTGTCTTCCTGGCTTCATTGACTGCTGCAGTACCAGGTATCAGAATTCTAGGAAACTCCTTCAAAATTGTATTCTGAGTTGGGCCTGTGATGTAGTGTGTAACCCCAGTACACTCTAGATTGCAGGAGGCCTGCAAATTTGAGCCTAGCCTGGATAGTTTATTGGTTTAGTGAGACACTGTCTCAGTCAGTCAGTCAGTCAATCAGATAAGGCTGGAGTTGTAGCCCAGTGAGGGGCTCGAGTTTAGTCCCTAGTCTTGGGGTAGGGTGTATTCTGGAAATTAGATGGCACATGTATTTGATGAGGTCAAGGCTCATGTATGTTGAGAGTAGGGGTAATGTATAGTATGTGATGATGTCACAAACACTAGCATGAAGTACAGTTGGAGGACAAGAGCTTGATAGAGCAAATAAATGACTGGTATGTCGTTGTCATGGTGAGCTGTAGTTACATTTTCCAGACATCCATTTCACTTGTGACAACCCTGGAGAGAAGTATGAAGAGAAAGAGAAAAATTATTACTTTTTTTTTTTTGCAGGACCAGGGTTCGAACTCAGGAGCTTACACTTGCCAGGCAGGCACTTGTGTCATGGAGCTATCTTACTGGCCCCAGAAAGAGAAAAATTATGAACACTGAAATAAGCATCTTTAAAAGCATCTTTAAAAAAAAAAAATTTTTTTTTTTTTTTTTTTTTTTTTTTTTTTTTTTGAGACTTAGTCTTGCTATGCAACACAGGCTGGCCTTGAGCTCACTTTGTAGCACAGCCTGGTCTCAAATTTATAGTAATTCTCCTGCTTCAACTTCCCTAGTTCAGGGATTTCTGATGTGCACCACTGGGCCCTGCTCCACAGTCTCTGAATTGGCCTGTTGTTTATGATTTCAGGGTACTCTGAGACAAGCGCAAGGGCTTGTAAGGGCTGATCTCACTCTGTTATGTTCAAGTAAGGACAATAGTTAAAGAATCTGGGGACTTTGGGCCTGAGAATTTAAAATTTTGTCAACCTTTTTTTTTAAGCTTTATGTTATGGCTGGCTCAGTCTGCCCTTGGGGTGGGGTTGGCACAGCATCTGGTGCCAGGGGTTGAACTGTGGTCCCTTTGGTTTTAAAATCAAGAATTTAAAATTTCTAGATTGAGCCGGGCGTGGTGGCGCACGCCTGTAATCCCAGCACTCGGGAGGCTGAGGCAGGAGGATTGGTGCGAGTTCGAGACCAGCCTGGGCTACAAAAGTGAGCTCAAGGCCAGCCTCAACTGCACAGTGAGACCCTGTCTCAAAAAGACAAAAAAAAAAAAAAAAAAAAAAATCTAGATTGTGTTGGTCTTCATCATCTATGGTAACAGCCTCCCTTCCCCAACATGGTTTTATAACCAGAATTTGACACTATAATTTCCTATTAGAGTTATTGGTACTACTCTAAGAAGAGAACCTATAATGAAGGAATTTAAGATGTGTACTATCTGTATTACAAGAGCCTTAAGAATATTTATGGGCGTTGCTTCTAGTTTTAAAGAGAATGACCCCTCATAAATAGCTAGTTGTACAAGGAATGCTCATTCTTTGAATATTCTTTTTTTTTTTTTTTTTTTTTTTTTTTTTTTTTTGTCTTTTTGAGACAGGGTCTTGCTGTATAGTTCAGGCTGGTATTGAGCTCACTTTTTGTAACCCAGGCTGGTCTTGAACTCACACTGATCGATCATCTTGCCTCAGCCTCTCAAGTGCTGGGATTACAGGTGTGAGCCACCACTCCCAGCTTGAATATTCTTTTTTGGCTCAAATTTGGCTATAATATATTGTATGTATGACAGTGGTCCCATAGTATTATTTTAGCTAGTGACCTCCATAGCCAGCTTGGTTTGTGTAAGCACACTGATATTTATGTTGCTGGTTAAAATAGTCTATCCACACATTTCTCATACTCTGCCATTAAGTGACATAATTGTTTTTTTTTTTTTTTTTTTTTTGTCTTTTTGAGACAGGGTCTCGCTATGCAGTTGAGGCTGGTCCCGCGCTCACTTTTGTAGCCCAGGCTGGTCTCGAACTCGCACCAATCCTCCTGCCTCAGCCTCCCGAGTGCTGGGATTACAGGCGTGAGCCACCACGCCCGGCAAGTGACATAATTGTACATAGGAATTTGTTTTATTATCAAAGTAAGTTGTAGACAGATTAGTTCAAGTACTTCAGTACTTCCTAGGGTTAAATATATTTACACTCCTCCCACCCCCAGGAAAATAACCATTTTTTGAAAACAAAAGGTGAGAAAAGAGCCGGGCGTGGTGGCTCACGCCTGTAATCCCAGCACTCGGGAGGCTGAGGCAGGAGGATTGGTGCAAGTTCGAGACCAGCCTGGGCTACAAAAGTGAGCTCAAGGCCAGCCTCAACTGCATAGCAAGACCCTGTCTCAAAAAAGACAAAAAAAAAAAAAAAAAAAAAAAAAAAAAAAAAAAAAAAAAAAAAAAAAAAAAAAAAAAAAAAAAAAAAAAAAAAAAAAAAAAAAAAAAAAAAAAAAAAAAAAAAAAAAAAAAAAAAAA
>PVJA010022831.1:0-22905 GCA_004027025.1 Myocastor coypus
AAAAAAAAAAAAAAAAAAAAAAAAAAAAAAAAAAAAAAAAAAAAAAAAAAAAAAAAAAAAAAAGAACACTGAGGAACTCAGAAAAGTCCGCTTTCCATTGTCTTTGAAATCCCCATTTACCAGCTGGGTGCGGGGGCACACACCTGCAATCCCAGCATGCAGCAGACTGAAGCAGGAGGGTCGCCATGCGTTAGAGGCTAGGCAGGGCTACATAGTGAAATTCTGTCTCAAAAAGACAAATAAATAAATACATAAATAAATAAATAATGCATCACCACTTATGAATCCAGAATCTTTCACAGTAGCCAACACTGGCTCTCTGAGAAGGTTCTAGAGTCTTCTCTTTCCACTGCGTATGACAGAGCACACCTGTAAACCTCAGACCTGGGAGGCTTTGGCACAAGGATCACCACTTTGATCAAGTTCAAGGCCAGCCTTGTCTATGTAGTGTTCTCAAGATCAGCCTGAATTACATAACAAGGCCTTGTCTATAAATAAATAAATAAATAAATAAAATCATTCTTTTCTACTTTGTTTTCTACTTTGATGTGAATTTTTACTTACACGAACCGTGGCATAACTATCCAATCTCACAGTGGAAAAGAAATGCTTCACTTCTTGACAAAGCAAACCCCATCAACAGCAAGGATCCTCCTGGGGTCCCCAGGCCCACCCAGCAGGGTCCCCTTTTCCCAAGGGGACTACATCCAGAGACTGCTTATTTTTAGTGGAAACTCTTATTTCAAGTTACATCTTGGCCTGGATCCCAATAGTTATTTTTTTAATTTTTTTTAATTTTTAAATTTTTTTCTTGTTTCAGAACTTTTGTTTGTTTGTTTATTTATTTTTATGGCTGGCTTAGCCTGCCCTGAGGGCAGGACTGGTGCAGCATGTGGTGCCGGAGATCGAACCGCGGTCCCTGCAGCCGCCTAAGCTTTCCTAAGCTTTCCTAAGCAGGCGCTTTAGACCACTGAGCCATTCTGCTGGGACCCCCAATAGTTATAAAAGAGATGCGTGCCATATTTTATTAACTTAAACTGAGTTTATTAAATGTATGCCCCTCACTCTTTAAAGCCTAGAGAAAATACAAACAATGAGCTGTCTTAACATTGAGTCACTGGGTAACAGTTATATTTTCCATCGCCTCAATAACGTGTTCCGCTGCTGATGCTGCTGGGTTTCTCTGATGGCTCAGTATCAGGAAAGCCCTGCCACAGAGATGAGCAACTTTTACTGGGTCTTATCCAGCAGCCCTTCGGTCAACTTCAGCCGGCATGGATAAAGCTATCAGCACGGCTTGAAAGACTGCATAGCTATATGCATATGGGTGTAAATACCTGGCAACAGAGCACCCAGAAATCATAGAATTGCGCAAAGCACAACACACTACTTTTATATTGCATCACAGCTGGCATTCACTAGCGATTGCAAAAGCAAGACTTCGTGCCAAGCAGGTGCATCTAAGCTTGGCGTGGCCGTTCACGCGGGGTGACACACAGGAGCCACGCCGATGCTCCTGCACACAGCCCAGACTTTAAGACGCTACCAGTGACGAGCGGCAGCCCTCCTGGTAATCACTCTTCTGCAACATACTTGATACGTGCACAAGGGTGGAATCCAAACAAGGCCCTTTCCAAGACTACAAAGTTAGTTCCCAGGGCAATACAAATGAATGTGCTCGAGTATCCTAAGAGTTAAGGTAGAATAATTCAACTGTATATATTTGATTACACTTGTGGCTTATAGCCTGTCTTAAAGATACTCTTAATACTTTTGTTGAAATTTGGTTCAAGAGTTTGTAGACCCTAAGAAACATCTTGGCACCAAGGGTTTGACAGGCTCTGATTGCTGACCCAATGTAGAGGGAGAAACCAGGCCAGGCGAGTGTGAAGTTGGCTCCATTGGAACAAAACCACAGTTAGGGCCTCAACCTGAGCCTCCCAGCCTCCCAGCTGTGACCAGGAGGCTCCTGAGCCCCATACTCAGGACAATGGTAGATATCAGCATGGGCCCAAACAGGAACTCCCTTTGTCCTATATAAAAGTTCACATGTGACTTTGATGGCAGTTTGTGCTAGAGAGCTTAAAAAAAAAAAAAAAAAACAGTGATTTGGGGAAGGAGGCAGGGAGGGAAGGAGAGGGAAAGACAGAGACGGAGGGACAGGGACAGGAGAGGCAGCGACAGAGCCCGTGAATCCTGACACATCCTTCTGACGCAGAAAGGTGACCGGTCTGACCTGCTGAAGCCTTTCACTAAACACCGGGAAGGCCAGTGCCCGCTAGAGGTTGGGCAGAAAGTGGGGGCCACCAGGCCAAGCTTGAAGCTGGGCAGCAGAATGGAGGCAGCCCACAGCCGCAATCTCTCCATCTTTCAGACAGCTGCAGCAGCTATTCTAAGCACTGGCCCGAGGCCAGCTTTTATTGATTCCAGCAATAAAATTGCGTGTGCCAAGGCTCATCTATTCTGGACCGTAAATGACCAGAAGAGCAATTGCAGAACGCCAGACCTGTTCCTGTTTGGACTGATATCTCCTACAGCAGCAATACCTGTTTGGCCCCCACAATTGATTCATTTGGGGCAGCAGACTTCTGAGTCACCGGCAGAATAATTTACTCACATTTCGCTTCGAATTGTCATGTGTTCCTCTCTGCTAGAGCTAAACATTATTCATGTTTCCCTTTGTGCAAGTTAGTATTAATGTCACCAGTTGGACGTGCTTTCCCTCTGCTGAGTAAAGATGTAGCAAATAGGAGAATAATATGAAAGGCACTTTCAATGCCTTTTTCGAAGGGGCAAGCTCAGGCTTTCTAACCATGAAGCCATCCAATTAAGCTTAGGGTTAACGAACAGATTCCACCCCTACCCAGGCTCCAACTGTTCAAAGTGCCTTCCCGGGGCAGCATGGAGGAAGGTGACTTCTGCTCCCACCCCCAGACACCCGCCCGCTGTCCAGGGCTCAGGAAGGACCTCTGCACCGCCTTCTCTGCTCTGACGCCCCCTCCACCCAGCCAGTGTTGTCATTTGGGTCCTGTGTAAGGTGAGGATTTTCATGAGGAAACACAGGGTAACAAGCACTCAAGTACCCCAACAACACAAGGGGGCTGCACTGACCGAAGGAAACGCGAACCTCAGCGAAGTCGGGGCAGGGAGTGGCGGGGTGCAGGAGAGCTGGGGCATTCCTGGGGCAGCAGAGAGGCCGTCACGCTCCTTGGGCTCCTTCCCCAAACAGGTGCACGGTCCACAAGCTCAAGGAGACGAACCGGAAGGAGAGCCATGCTGCTTGTGTGGAAAACTTACAGGCAAAAGCAGGATATGGGGCACGGTGCGACTAAGGACTGCTACACTAACGGTCACACACTGTCACCCACCGAGGTGCTCTAATGTGATGAAAGCGGTCCAACCGGGCCCCACAGGACACCGGCTTCACAGCCCCGTTCTGTTCCCCCAGACGCCGTGAGGCGAGTGGTGCTGTGGTTCATGTCCAGCTGTCCCCCATAGCGTGGTGCAGTTGCTGGGGTGGGCTAGTAGGGATTTGGATGAGCTCCTGTCCCAAGCTGGCATTATGGGTGGGGGTGCTACACCCACAGAAAAGAGCCTGAGTGCGGTGGGAGGGAAGGAGAGAGGCTGTCCCTGCCACTGCCGCTGTTGCTGCTCCCATTTTGCTCTTGCTGTTCCGATGCTTTCTGCCTCCAGCAATGGCTGCCCCCCCGCCACGTGCCACTCAGCCTTGGGGCCAGCCCCGTGTGGACTGAAACCTCCGCAAACCGTGAGCTAAGTAAACCTCTCCTTCCTTAAGTTTGGAGGTCAGGTTCAGGTACTTTGTCCCCAGCAACGAGGGAAAAATAATTGAGACAAGTGGCTTTCCTCTGCTTAGCTCTGTCTTTCAAAAAGGCTAGACTAAGCCAGCTCTCGCCGGCTGCAACCGGCCCTTCTCCATTTTGCCCCCAAATCATCGTGAGGAAGCCTAACGCCTTCTGGAAACCCAGGGGCGCTCTGCCTACTGCAAGCCCTTGCTCTACACGGCACAGAGTGAGCTTTGGGAGGCTCTGCAGCGGATCACAGCTGGCTCTGAGTGAGTTTCAGCGCGCTGGACCAAGACTTCGGCACTCCTGGGCACGTTGCACGGAGACTGCAGAATTTCTGTGCGACTCCTTTTATGACAGTGGGTGCCGTGCTTTTCTCTCCCCAACCTTTTCCTTCTTTCCTGTCCTTCATAAATCTTCAGAGATGCCTGGCCGGCAGCCGGGCTCATTTGCATGCACTCCAGCGGCACCAGGATGAGCCTATTCAAAACCATCCTGTATTTTTTCCCATTGCTTCCCCCTGCCTCGCACTTAACAATTTCCCGGTGCCTATGTTTTTCATTCTGCAGATCATTAACCCTGAGAGAATGGCAACGTTTAAAAATAGTGTGCTTCCTCCGGTCACCTGCAGACATTGCACAGGCCCTACTCAGACACAGAGGCTCATACCTTTGCAGTTCTTCCTGTTTGGAACTGAATAGAAATAATCACAATTCTCGCCATTGTCTTCAAGCCTGCGGTCATAGGCAGGAAGTCACTTTCTCCTCATGGCAGCCCTATCAGGAGGGAACCACCCAGACCAACGCCTTCTAGATGAGGAAACTGAGGCTCAGGGAGGGTGCCTGACGGCCCTCAGGTTGGAAAGGCCAAGTGTCCAGATTCCCGCTGAAGTTCCCACACACTCCGGGGATGCCCTGTGAGGGTCTGGGTGTTACTGTGGCTGCAGGGAGCGTCCCCTCCCCTCTCTCAGCAAGCTGGTGCTGGTGCACTGCTGTGGCCTTTGGAATATGAGGTCACCTGCTTGATGGGGGGGCAGGGAGTACCACGGCAGCCTCTTCTGAACACAACAGAGAGGGGAGCACAGCACCACCGTGCCCCTGGCACGGCAACACAGCACTCAGCGCTGTACCCCACCTGTCTTGCTCCCGCTCCCCTAGTTGACCAGTGACTTGGGGACACACTGTTCTGCTGGTGACTCTTACTGTTCTAACAGGCACGGGCCTGAGCTGACTTCTGGCCAGTGTTTCTCTCTCTCTCTCTCTCTCTCTCTCTCTCTCTCTCTCTCTCTCTCTCTCATATTTTTAGGGAAGGGTCTACAGGGTGTCAGGGTCTCACTATTAGATCAGACTCGTAGTGATCCGTCTGCTTACAGCCTCCCGAGAGCTGGGAGTACAGGCCACACACCACCACATCCAGTTTCAATTGCCTCTCAGCATGCCTTGGGGGCGGGGTCCGCGTGGCAGGCCCAGGCATTGAACCCCGGACCCCAAGTCTGCTTGCAGGTACTTTAATTCGCTGAGCTATTTGGTCGGCCCCCAGTGTCCTCTCTTGTTCTTCCCTTCCCTAGGCCTAAGTGACCGAGCTTACAGCAAAACTGCCCCAGAGATTCCCAGAAACACTGGGGCACACTGGGTCAGATGGCTTTGATTTTATGCTGTTTGCCTTTGACAGGAGATAAAGTGACACAATGACATAATTAAGGTGGCTATAGTGCGGTGGGAGGAGCTGAAGCCACCCCAGCTTCCGCCCTCCCTTCTGATCTAGCGGGGATGGTGCCTTCACTGAGACCTCATCCACACGCTCTATAAGTTTTCCTTGAACCAGGCTCCATCCAGCCGTTGGAGCACAGTCACACAGCTGGGCGACGATCCTCTCTTCTGAATTCTAGAGCACCGGAATCGCCCCATAGAACCACGCTGTGCCCCTCAGGTCCCTCCCCGGCCTTCGGGGTGCGCCAACACCCCCAGGCTCTGCGGCAGAACCCACGCGCACACTTGGAGCAGGCAGGCGTCTGTCCCTGCGGGACTTCAGCTTTTTCTCTCAACACTGCAGTAGCGGAGCCTCGGGAAGGCTCCCTGGGGCCGTAGCAGGGCTAGGACGTGCGCAGGGCCCGCGTATGGCAACCCCTGCCGGGACTGCGCGTCTTAGCTGCTCGCCACTCGGGTAAACCCCGTGGGGCATGCAGAACGCAGGCGGGCAGGGCTCTGCTGAGAGCCTGGGCAACGCGGAGACCAGCGAGGAGCCACGTGGACCCAGGGCTGACACCGCGGCCGGCTCGGCATGTAACTCCGGTGCTACACACTGAAGAAACCACCTTGTGACACATTTCTCAGAATACGTCCCCTTCGAAAAGTGACACAGCTGTGTCTGGATGCACAGCTGAATGTCCAGAGAGAGCAGGGGCTGTAAGTGGTGGCCCACACTCTCTGCTGCATCCCCCACAAACGGGCTCCCACAAGCTGCTCCTTAAATAAACACGGAGCCACTCTCCAAGCTGTTCCCCGAGCCAGGGTGCCCCGTCCCTCAGCCCACTCCCCACCAACCCCTGCTGTACCCACAGCGCGCCATTTCTACCAATACACCACACCTTCCACCTAGCCCCTCCCCCATGGCAGTCTCGGGGCCACCCTGGGCCTAAAAGATACCAGTGGATAAAAATGTCGTTCGTTTCAGCCAAAAGTCCTCAAAGTAAAGACTTCAGTCTGTGTGCCCTACTACCCAAGGGCACCTCTGGTTCAGTCCCAAACCTGAATTGTTCCTGGCAGAGTGCTAGAGCAATTCCCACCCGGCTTTGGCCACACGCGACCCCTGTTGCTAGTATCTGTGGTAGCCTAGGCGATCCAGACTCAAAAAGAGAAAGTGAAGGCCACGTGGAAACTGGGTCAGCATGGTGTTGGCACAGCGCAGAATCCAGGTCACTGACATTTTCTCACGGCCTCCTCTGCGGCAGAGCCTGTCATTACCGATGGCGCTCAGGGCTGCGTTGCTTCTCCTGGCCCATAAATGAACACACTTCCCGTTGTCCCTGCCAAAAGGAATGGAAAAATACTCCCGTAAGTTGGCCTACCAACTTCAGTCTGAACAGGCTGGTGACCTACCTGGCCCTGGTTTCAATGGCCACCAGCTGCCCCGGGGCATCTGCAGAGTTGGTGCACAGCCACTGTGGTTTTGCTCATAACCCAGGGCTGCTCAGGATAGAGACTCTTTATCTTCCTCCTTTGCCTGTATAGAGAACAATAGCCGGAGTGTACTCAGCATCTAGAGGGAAGGGTGAGCAAAGTGGACGGAAAGGCTCTCACGTCAGATGGAGCCATGCGTCTGGCGTGCGCGGCAAGGTGTTTTCCAACAGGCCTGGGCCACATGCATTTGACCCAGTGTCACACTGAACTCCTTGGCATTGGCCCAACCAACACATGACCACAGCCTGCGAGGCCAGGAAGTCTACTTGTCCCCCCAAGGCATATACACAAAATTTCCTGTTCCTGAAGATGTGACTGTGACCAGCGTGGCTTTGTCGTGCCAGTCTCGTGTTGGGCACGGCGCTGCTGGGAGAGTGCCGGCTTGCTAGCCTGCTGCAAACGCTCTTTCAGAGTCCCTTCCCAGCTCCTAAAATTCAGATCTGCTGGTCCCTCACAGAGCATCCTGGTCTGTGGACGGTTATAACATGCACATACTGTGTGGCCAGGACACACAGGGCACTAACCACATGCTGGGCCCTGCGCCAGGCATGTAGCATGAACTGTCCCATCCTCAGGACAGCGCCCAGGCCCAGTCCTGTCATGATGCGCATGATGCAGGCTGTCGGGGTCAGGGCTGAAGGAGGATGAATGACTGCAGCTTCCCAGGTCAGGTGAGGCTCGGAGGCACACGCTGGCCGCCAGTCTCTCTCCAAGGAGCTCCGCTCACTGAGGGGAGCCATCGCACTTCGCTTTCCCAATAAAAGGCTCAGATTGTGTCTGGGCAGGAAAGAAAACGCATGGGGAGAGGACAGGAAGCTGCTCGCTTTCTACTCTGATAGACAAGGATTTGTAGCCTCCAATAACCCGGGGCGGCAGTACAAATATTGACTGTTCCTGAATCAACGGCATTAAAACAAGCTGTTTGAAATGCACACATCCTTGGGAAGAGAAAGACGATTGCTCTGCAGGGGTACTAATGTGTTAATAAAGTTATTTTAGTTAAAAGAAGCAGGAAAGTAAGGGTCCTTGACCTCACGTAGACCCAGGTGCTGAGAGTCAGTCACTGACTTCCCCTGCCGCCTGCCACGCCCAGCCTCTCTCCAATCCCTGCTCCCCAACACTCAGCAGGTGATCCCCTCTCTAAATTGGCTTCTCTCTTTCCAGCCCTTTAGGCCAAGCCAATTTACTGTGTATTACACCTCTGCCAGTAAATACCAGCAAGCCAACCCTGTGGGCAGCTCTTCCAGGCTGAGGGAGAAGAGGCACCGTCCTTCACAGAACTCAGCTTGCTAGGGTACCAGAAATGGCCATGAAAGAGCAGTTTCCCACGTCCAACTGACTGATAGTGGAGCATGAGACCCGGCTTCACAACCAGAGGTGCCTCCCACCCCTGGCTAGAGAAGGGCATTTGGGGCTGGGGAGATAGCTCAGCAATCTAAGTGTCCACCTGGCAAGTGCAAGGACCTGGGTTTGATCTCCAGGACTGAGGGCTGTGTCGGCCTCAGAACCCCGGGTGAAATCAGGCCTGGGGGTGCACACATGTAATCATAGTGCTGGGGAGGCTGAGACATGAGAATCACACAGACCAACCTGTACCAAACAGATAAAGATTTTTAAAGTTCTTTAAAAAAGGAAAAGTGCCCTGGTCCCAACACCCAGAGGGCGCAGGGGGTGCTCGTGCCACGCAGAAGGGCTTCCTCCTGTGGCATCTGAATGCTGCCCCTGCGCTGGTGCCTACGCTGCTTCCCACTCCTGCCTACCGGAGCCCGACCCTCCTGGGCCCCAGACTCTGGGCTTCAAACTTTATGGCTTATTTCCTCCCATCAGGGCGCACAGGTCTAAATTGGTTTCCACTATTTCTTATGTGCACACATAGAGGCTTCTTTTAAGGCACCACAGAGCAGGCTGAAGCCCCCAGGAGTGATCCCGTGGGTCTCTCAAGGAAGCCTGAGCTTAGCAGCTTGGTAACTGAGGGCATCATCGATGGCTGTGGGAAGGACGCTGTCTTAAAGATTTTGCGATATGGGAAATGAAGCCCATTATTATTATTAAACTTATTATTATCATTATTATTATTGGGAGAGGGTCTCACTATATTGTTCAGTTGCCCAGACTGTTGTCACCAACTTGTGATCCTCCTGCCTCAGCCTTGGTGAGTGCCACTGGGCCTGGCTTGGCTCCAGCCTTTACAAAATGTTTCCTTTCCTCAGTATGAATTGCCTCAAATCACTCTCACCTTCAGAAACAAAGCCAAGAAAAACCCAAAAAGCCCCCCCGCCCCGGGCCATGTCTAGCGGCCAGCAGCCCTTTCCCTCCTCCCATGCATGCCTTTAAGGGTGGTCTCAGATCCCACAGCACCTGCGGTGGGGCTGTAGCACATCTGGCGTTTGTGTACACTGGGTCAGACCTAGTGACAAAGAGCACACACCTACACCACCGGTTGGAAACAGGGACAACCCTGGCCTGCTCCTGGAGAGCTGGGACTGCGGGCAGGGAAGCCAGAAGACACCACATACATCTGCCCACCAGACAGCCCAGTGGCACGGACCAACGGCCCAGACACGCACCGGGGATGCTCAGCACAGCAGCCAGCCCGGCAGTGCTAAGTTAAAGTACTTCCTCAGTGAGGAGCTTATCTGGGTGTAGCAGATCATTACCAGAAGCACCTGGCCAGTCGCTTCTTACCTCAGCCCACTAGGTCAGGCATGTTTACTGTTTACTCTTACGTCACCATGGCTGATTGCAAGCACACTGTGTGCTCCTTTAGGCCTAGTATCACCCTCATTCATTCTGGGGAGCCTGCGAAGGAGTCTAATTACAGGTGGCATTAAGCCAGGACATGCCTGGGCCCACAGGGAAGTCCTCCAGTTTCCTCTGACTATATCATTGCATATGTGTGCCAACCAAGCAAAACTTTCTTTATAAGAAACCAGCCAATTGTCTTGATAAAGTTTAGAAATATTTTCTCTTGCACCTCTCAGAGATGCGCATATCATCTTTGTTATAAGGCTTAATTTCAACTAGGCAGGGCTGTGTTTCTTTTTACCTTTCTAAGTTGTTTATAAGATGAGCACCTCTTTCTGTTTTTGTTTCCACACCAGGAACCGAGCTCACGACCTCACATTTGCCAGGGAGGTGCTCTAACGCTGAGCTACATCCTCGGCACAGCATCTCTTTATGTTATTTTTTGGCGAAAATACATTGAGGGGAGAAGTAGTCCATATATTTTACCCCTCATGTCAACCTTAAAGTTGGCTTACAAAATAAATAAATAAAGTTGGCTTAGGCCAGGGAGATAGCTCAGCAGCATAAGCGCCTATCTGGTAAGAGCAAGGTCCTAAGTTTGATCCCTGGTACCCCACCCTCAAAAAATGTTGGCTTGTTTTTGTTTTTGTTTTTTCCTACTGACTTTTTCTGAATTACTACAAGGGCATGTTAAATCAGTTCAGGACAAACTGGACTTCATAATATTCCAGAATTGGCTGGGCGTGGTGGCGCACACCTGTAATTCCAGCACTTGGGAGGCTGAGGCAGGAGGATTGGTGTGAGTTTGAGACCAGCCTGGGCCACAGAAGTGAGCTCAAGGCCAGCCTGAACTGCATAGCAAGACCCTGTCTCAAAAAGACAAAAAAACGGGGCTGGGGAGATAGCTCCGTAGCACAAGTGCCTGTCTGGCAAGTGCGAGTTCATGAGTTCAAACCCCGATCCCACCAAAAAAAAAAAAAAAAAAGACAAAAAAAAAATTTCAGAATTGTGTGTAACTCAATTCAACAGCTGCATGAAAGAAGATAAAATTAGCAAGGCTGTCACTGTCACCATGTGTCAAGAAACAGCCTACGTGGACAACAGGTCAAGACACAAAAGCACCAGTACTTGAAGACAGTACGATGACTTCTGGTGCTCTGGTTTAAGTGAAGACGTCCCCACTTAAACTCTGTGTGTTCACAGGTCGGGCTCCAGGAAGAGGGTGACACCGTGAGCACCGTAGCTAACCTGCTGGGTGGGTAGGACCTGGCAGGGCAGGGCTCCCGCCTGGCACACCCAGGGAGGGTGTGCATACGAACCTCTCCCCCTTGTCCTGGCTTCACCCTCTGCTTCCTGTCCACCGGGACTGAAGTGGTTTCTTTCCACCGAGGCCCTTCCACCATGCTGCTCACCATGCAAAGGCCAAGGCTTCACAGGGTGAGCCAAAGGAACCCCTCTCCTGCAAGCCACTGGAGTCCAGGACTTTGTACCACAGCTAGGAAGGCAGCTAGGACACCCAGCAGCTGAGCCTGGAGATATTTCCTGTGACTCAACACCCAGACACAGTAGAAGCTGATAAATCTGCCTACATAAAACACTTCACTTAAAAAAAAAAAAAAAACTTACAAAAAACAGATTAGACACATCATGACTTGGACTAAATATTAGCAACTCGTGTCACAAAAACTGATGTCCTTAGTAGGCAAAGAATTTTGGAAAACAAGGAGGCAAATAACGCCATAGGAAACCAGGAAAGTAATAAAACAATTATAATAAGCTGTGACTTAAAATGGGGTCAAATATTAGCTATCCAAACAGCACAACCTCCTGTGGATAAGACAAAGCCAAGCTTATTGCTTCTATCGGTAAGGGAGGACATGACTTCCAAAGTGCTTTCCTGCTGTCCTCCCCTGTTAAAACCAGGTGGGATTTCACTGAGAGGTGGAAGGTCACACTGAGGCTGGTCTTGCAGGCAAGGGGAGGGAGGAGCTTGATTGAGGTTGGGAGCAGCTGTGACCCAGCATCCCCATCTATTCCTGGAAACCACAAGCGAGGATTTTGAAGTGAGGGCCTCAGAAGATTGAGGCATCAACATCGATGATTTCATTGAAGAGGTGTTGAAGCTTTCAGGAAGTTCCTGTAACTAGCAGCAGTCCGGTTGGTTGTCAGAGCAAGATTCTCCTGGAACAACAGAGTTACACTATAAAGACAAGGGAATCGTGTCCCAGGGAGTGCCGACACGTGCCGGTAGGTCTAGCACTCTGCGAGGCCGTGGCAGAGGGTGGTAAACTCGAGCCTAGACCAGGCATCTTGGTGACTTGGTGAGATTTTTGTCTCAAAATAAAAGGTAAACAAAACAAAACAAAACAAAAAAAAGGGCTGGGGATGTAGCTCAGAGTGACACCCCTGGGTTCAACCCTTGGCACCTCAAAAGGAAAGCACATTGCGTGGGGGATAAGTTGTTCCAGTCCTCGGTGTCCTAACTGTGTATTGTAGAGCGAAGACACCTATTTTTTTCACCTAACAAACAGGGAAAAAGATAGTATCCTGAGTATTAGTGACTTTTCTTGATCCACCAGAGAATGAAGTCGTAGGACAAACAACTACAGCCAGAGCTAGACAGAGGCAGCGCCTACAGGAGAAAGACCTAAACTGGAACTTCTGTGATACCTGGATTATATGCTGTCAAACGCCAGCCTAAGCCAGTGAGATGATTCAGCTAGGAACTTCCAACAAAATGTGCGCTGCTGGCAGAGAAGGAAGCCCTAGCGTTGGCCGCAGGAAGAGGGCTCCCCCGCCTCTAGAAATCCCACTACCTTGGCAGGGAGATGGGGGGAAGTCCTGAGAAAGCCAAGGTACCCTAGTCACTACTGTGGGCAGCAAGAGCCAGAGTGGAAATGGGTGGGGTGGCAGGGGTGGTGGCTAATTGATCCCGTTCTCCCATCCCAGAAAGGAAAAGATAAGAAGTTGGCAGAAGTTGTTCTTGTGGTGAGTAACGACACCAGAGCAGCAGTCTAGGACTGCTCTCGGTGAAAAGCCATGGCTCAGTTCCCAGACCTAACTGCAGACGCCAGCAAACTTTCCCCACAAAAGACAGAGGGCAGATAGCCTAGGCTTCTGCAGCCACAGTAGCTGATCCCAGCTTCTCAACTCTGCCTCCCAAGGGCGCAGGCAGCCACAGACCACAGAAAAGAGGAGCGTGGGTCTACTCTACTTCCGGTCCCTGCAGTGTGGACTTCACACGGTGTTCACCTACCATGATGCCTTTTGATTTTTCCACCTGTTTAACAAGGCAAAATCACTCTTAGGATGCAGGCTGGGCCCTGGGAGCGCAGGAAGCTAGTGAGACTTGGTAGGTGGGCTGGAGTTCGCCAGGTCCTGCTCAGTCATCTTGAGACTGTAAATCCCTTGGGACACCAGCCGCAGCTTGAATCAGTCCCACGCTGGTCAAGGCCCATGGGACACCATATTCCCAGCTGCAAGCTACACTTGGCTGCTTCCTCATCGGTGCACTCCCTCTGCCTCTGTCCCTCTCCCCTTCTCCCATGGTCACCCCCTGGTTCTGAGGTGGTCATGGCAATCATGGCTGTGCTTAGAGCTTAAGGAAGCTCCCCCAGCCTGATCCTGACTCCCTCGGCTAGGCCAGTGCTTCCTGTCCGTACGTTCACACCCAGGAAACCCTTTTCTTCCTTCTCACCCAATTATTATACCCAGCCATGCTCCCCCAGAACCCCAAAATCTGCATTAAAGGAGTGGATGATGCTGTTTCAGATCCAGCTGTGAACACTATGCCTTGGTCACCTGCAGCAAATGACTTCTCCACGCCAAGCGGCGGCCGCAGACCCACTCTATGAAGTCTGAGAAAAAAAGACTACGCCCAGTGAGAACTTCAGCAGGCATAACTGAGGGGAGAGGGTGCAGTGACAGAGGGACAGGCATGGCAGCAGGAAAAGCCACCTGCAACACCAGAGGATGGAAAAAAACGAGCGGTGTGTGCCGAGGGCTGACGCGAGGTTGGCAGCAGGTTATGCCGGGGACGTCTCGGAGTTTTGACGCTGGACTCATGACACAGTTGCAAGGACACACAGTTGCGCGGAGGCGTATCTAGCATTGCAGCCTCCAGCCTTGGGACCTTAGAAGGCCCTTTTCCCATTCCTCTGAATAGCTAATGCAGCTCCTTCACCCCGGCCTGGAGCGGGACAGATCTCCACCCTGACAGTCTCCTGTCCCTTGGCATAGTCTTAGCAGAAACCAAACGAGTGGCCGCGCCTCTGGAGCACCCATGCAACCTGTGGAGTGCGGTCGGGTCACACCTGAGTGATCGTTCCCTCCGGAGACTTGCGCACCCCAGCAACAATCAGGAGACTGCGGGGATTTTACTGTGTGCTAAAAACACTTCAGTTTCGCCTAGCGCCAGCATTTGCCAATTTCAAAGCTATCCATAAACAAGTTCGGGCCAAATAACCAACGTGAGTCCCTGCCTCCCTTAAACTAACAAAAACACCCTTAGCTCTCCACCAAAAAAGGAGGAAAAAAGCCCCATCGGCATCGAGCTGCAGCGCTCCCTGTTTTTCCAGCTGGCTGCCCTCACTCCTTCACTGCGTCGTCCCGTTTCCCAGCAGTGCTCCACAGCCCCTGCACCCAGGGCAGCAGGGCCTGGTGGGTGCCACCCGGGTGCCAGCATTGGGGAGACGCCGAGGCTGCAGCCAAATCCGGACTCCCCGGAGCCGCAGGCACGCAGGCGGCAGGCCCAGGGAACGAGCCCCAGACCTTCTCTCAGCAAACATCCGACCTGGTCACGCGTGTTGGCGACGGCAGGCTCCCCACGCTCGCCTCCCGCAAGTCACCTGCTCCAACCTTGGAAATTCAACTGCACCCGGCAGTCAGGCACTGAATTCCAGGTTTTGCTTGCTTGAGGCAAATAAAAGAAGTCACCAGGCTCGAGTCTCCTCTGACCCTTTCTCTGTTGTGAGTGTTGTAATATGCGTACTGTATGCAGTTCCTCAGCAACCGCTGTAGTCTCAGGAACAGAACTCTGCCCAAGACAAGAGCCGCCTGTTGTATTTCTTTCTTTCTTTTTTTTTTTTTTTTTGAGACAAGGTCTCACTATGCAGTTCAGGCTGGCCATGAGTTCACTTTGTATATCAGGCTGGTCTTGAACTCACACCAATCCTCCTGCCTTAGCCTCCCAAGTGTTGGGATTACAGGCGTGCGCCACCTCGCCTGGCTAAATATTTTTTTCTCTCTCTCTTCTTTCTTTCTTTCTTTCTTTCTTCCTGAAGCAGGGTGGAACTCAGGCCCTTACACTTGCCAGCCAAGCATTTATTCTGCTGAGCTATCTCCCCAGCACTCTACCTACTGTATTTTCAGCCCAGTGACTAAGCATGTCGTGCAAATAATCACAAAATTCATGAAGACATAGATGTCTTTAACATATTTGTTGTTTCTAGAATGTCTGATATGGGGAATAATAAGCTGCCTGACATTTTTTGGATATTGAGACAAGCTCATATGATGTTGCCTTTTTGCCTCAATATCATATATATATATGTATATATATATTAGATATATACATATACATATTAGATATATACATATATTAGCTATATACATATATATTAGCTATATACATATATATTAGATATATACATATATATTATATATATATATATATATATATATTAGATATATACATATATATACGTACATATGGCTTGCTTGCCTGTTTTGATGCAGAATGGACTGGAATATGGCCTTTTTTTTTTTTTTTTTTTTAGGCAAGGTCTCACTATGTAGCACAGGGTGGCCTTGAACTTGCTTACATACACCAGGCTGGCCTTGGACTCACAGTGATCTCCTGCCTCAGCCTCATGAAGGCTGAGGTTACAGGTATGAGCTGCCCCACCTGGCTCAGGAGTTCAGTCTCACAAGATCAGTCGATGCCCCGTTCTTTGTCTTGAGTCTTGTACATACCACATGCAATTCCTCATTTAGCCATCTGTTCATTTAACAGTCTGGTCGCAGGAATGGAACTCGGTCACCAAACAAGGAGTGTCCCTGTGCTGCCACTTCAGCCACCTGCCTCGGAGTATTTTGTTAACATCAAGCACACTCCCCAGCAGCTCGAGTAGGGTGCAGGAGCTCAGTGGGGTCCGCCAGGAGCAGCAGAAGCTCCAGGACCAAGGCAAGGTGCGCAACCAGCGCTGACAGACGCAGCTAGGCAGGTGCCTTGGGCCGAGCAGCCAAATGGCTTAAGCCAAAGCACCGGCCGAGCTGACGCTCTATGCGCAGAAGGCCGTGGCGTGAGTGCAGCTGGCAGGAAGGGCGAGCTAGGTGGTCTGCCCACGTCACTACATTTTGGGGTGCTCTATCTACCTCCCTCTTTGATGTGCTTGGTGCAGGGTCTCACTATGCAGATCGGACTCGTAGGGATCCTCCAGATTTCAGCCTCCCCAGCACTGGCATTACAGGTATGCACCGCCATGCCTGGTCTTGGTGGCCTACTCAGCTCACCCAGGGGCAGGGCCTGGGTGGCACGTTCTGCCAGGGATCGACCCCCAGTCCCTGCACTTGCCTAAGCAGGTGCTTAGTCCATGGAGCTGTCTCACTGGCCCTACCTGTCCGTCTTCTACCGTCTATACCCTAACATGCTTTTGCTCCTTCCGGCCAAAATTGTAAGAGCCAGAGAGCGACTTGGGCAGTTCGTGCGCAACAAAGCAGTTAAATAGGAAGAGAAGTTGGGGTGGGGAGAACAGATGCTAGTTCTCATAATTCCTCTCGGTGGCCCTTGGTGTTGGCACCCATCCTATCCCCTCCCCGCAACTGGGGCAGCAACAGAGGACTAAGACACAACTGCAGCAAGGCTCCTTGCTGGACCCCCAGCATCTAGCGAGTATCCAGACTCGTAGAAGTTGCCAATGCCAGATTGGAGGACGCCCCCCACCCTGCCCCGGGCAGGCAGGTGTGCAGCTGTGCCGCCTGCCCGGCAGAGCTCAGGCACACGCTGGCAGTGGAGACGTGACAACACATGTGACAGTGTCAAGGCAGCCCCGGCCAGTAACCAGAGCCTAGGCCCACAGCCAGCCTCCAGCTCCGCAGCACAACGTGTTTGGGGGCAGCAATTCTGGTCTGCTCTGGGGACAAAGGCAGAGGGGAGTAGGAGGAGATTTTTATTAAATAGCTGTAGTTAGCTATATAAGATCGTGGGTGTCTTTTAACGGTTTCCCAGGTTTTCTGAAATGCTAGCATGGTCTTCATGTGAAAATAATTTCTAATAAGACAGTACAGATCCATGGTACAGATTCCATACGGGGAGGCTCAACAGCTGGTCCTATTTCTTAGGCTTTCCACCAGGCACCACTCGGTGCCACCATTACATTCTTTTTTTTTTTTTTTTTTCTGTCTTTTTGAGACAGGGTCTCACTATGCAGTTGAGGCTGGCCTTGAGCTCACTTTTGTAGCCCAGGCTGGTCTCGAACTCGCACTGATCCTCCTGCCTCCGCCTCCCGAGTGCTGGGATTACAGGCGTGCGCCACCACGCCCGGCTCACCATTACATTCTTAACTTTTAAATACCTTTAGCAGGATTCCCGGTCCTATCTCCAGATCATCCCCTTGTGTTACCTGTATAATTTTTTTTTTTTTCATCCAGGTTATCCCAGGGCTTAAAACTATTTTTATTTTAATTTTGTTTTGTTCGGCATTTTGATAGTTTGCACTTCAGCTTTCATATCCCATGTCTTGTTTTGTTTCACTTTGCTTTCTTGATGTATTTGGTACAGGGTCTCACTACGCAGCTTGGACTCACAGTGATCCTCCTGTTTTCAGCCTCCCCAGTGCTGGATTACAGGTGTGCGCCACCATGCCCAGACTCAGTGGCTGGCTCAGTGCACCCAGGGAAGGGGCCAGGGAGGTACGTGGTGCCCGAGATTGAGCCCCCGTCTCACTTGAAAGCAAGGTTTCCCCATTAATATTCCCAAGCCATTATGCAAGATTCTTTCAAACACTGTAGTTTAAAATATCCCATAAGGGTGCTATTTTCAAAATGTTACAGACAGGTGAAGTTGTGATGGGACTTCTGAAATAGCTTAGCGAAAAATCAGCAGCAACCAGTAGCAACAGAGCCTCTGTTCCTCTGGGAAACCAGGGATGTGGCTCAAGTACCTTGTTATCAAGGCTTTGTTGGCTTTCTTTTCTGTTAGAACATGTTTCTTTGAGTACCCAGTCTTACCTTACTATTTATTCTTGGTGTCAATAATAAGTGGAAATGTAAATATCCTATCAGGAGACCAGCAAGGCTTGTGGTTTATCAGACATTTCATTGATGTCTTGATTTGGATTTTAAACTTGGCCTCAGAGGCCCCAAATAATATCAGACACTAAAGAGAAAATCTAAACAACATGTGAGATAAACCTAAAGGAGCTGCCTTTTGTACAGTGTCAGTGTGTAACAGCACCTCCTAAAGCCTGTAGAATACATAATTATGATTCTTTCAATTAAGTTTGAACATTGGCCTTCTTAAAAAGATTCTTTAAAGAAATTCATTTCACTAAATTCTCACAAATGCATTTATAGGGGCTGGGCAGATAGCTCCATGGCACGAGTGCCTGCCTGGCAAGTGCAAGGTTGTGAGCTCAAATCCCAGTCCCATCAAAAAAAAAAAACAAGTGCACTTATAGCATTATTGATTTCTGTTTTATAGAGAAGTGAACTGAGGCTCAGCAAAGTGAGGAGCCTGGGCCGATGGAATGTTGTTATTATTATTATTATTATTATTATTATTATTATTATTATTTTCATTTATGTATTGAGTGCAGGGTGTCACCACACAGCTCAGACTTGCAGTGACCCTCCTGTTTTCAGCCAGTCATGCACCATCACCATCAGACGCATTCACAGGCTCGGTGCGCCCCAGGGAGGGCCCGCGCAGCCTGCGGGACAGGGATCAAACCCTGGCTCCCGCACTTGCTAAAGCAGGCACTCAGTCTACTGAAATACTTCACCAGCTTGGGGGATGGAATCTTAGCAGGACTCTGCACGTTGCCACCTGGCACAGATGGGTGTGGTCACCGTAAGACGTGGAGACTGCAAATAACAGAAGAGCCACACCGGTGTGACTCTAAGCCATGGCTTTAGATTCCCACTGGAGCTTTCAGCATAGGCTCTTCCTGCCTTCAGAGGACGTAATTATTTAAAAAGGAAATCCTCTGGGTTTCTGTGTCTCTCTGCACCCTGTCTTTGAATTGAGCTGTTTCTGCCCTGTATTCCGCCCCGCATGCTGATCTTGGCCTGACCTCAGCTCTACACACATTTTCTGATCTCTTCAGCTTCTAAGTTTAGGCGCCTTCTCTCTCCGGCCAGCCAGGACTCCAGGCTGTGCCCTCCACAGAGCTTTGGGTGGAGGCAATGCCAGGCCCTCGGCTCTCTGGCCACAAAAATCTCCATTTCTCTCCCATCTCTGAATCATGCAAGGCAAAGTCTAGATCTCCCGTCCCGCTTCCAATCTGGGGTTCTGCAGTCTACTGAGGAGTTGCACTTGTTGATGAGAATCATCTGATGAGAATTGCCTCCCCCATCTGGTGTGTGCAAGGTCTGCTTGTCCCCCTAAACCCCTCCCATGGCCACTGGGGCCCTGAATGAGAATGGACATTTGGTCTGTGGCTCAGTCACGCATCTTACAGTGCTCTTGTGAAGCCACAGACAATCAAAAGGGTAAGCTGCAGCAGGCACTCAGACCCTGAGGGATGCCAGAGTCCCCCAGGTAAGCATCCGAAGCCTGCCTGAAGAAGCCCCAGCGACGGCCACAGGTCACTATCCCAGTGAAAACAAATCCGGCCACGCACTTGTGCAGCCCAGCCTAGGTTTTTCCCAGCCACCTGCTTCTCTGCACTCTGCCAACTCTGACCAGAGTTCTGCCCAGCTGCAATTCCAACAAGCAGCTGCATTTCTGGTAAACAATCACTGGTCAGCTGTCAGCAGCACCTGATAGCCCATATCTGCTTCTGAGGAGTTTCAGAGAGCAGGTGTTTTTAAATTTTGTTTTCTTGCCCACGCTGTTTTTCATATCACATGATTTTAGGTACTTGATTTTAGACAGCAGAGAAGTCTTTTTTTTGTTTGTTTGTTTCTTTGTTTTTGTTTGGCAGAGTTCCTGGTCAGAGTGTCTGTAGACGTGTCTTAGTTCTAAGCTTACTCAGTAATTCCATATTTAAACATAAAAAATTCAGAATTTAAATTCAGTTCAAGATTTTCCACACCTCTTTATAGTAGGAACATCTGGACAAGAGCCACGGCCAACAGAGCCTGGTGCTGCTGGACACTGGCTCAGTGGCCCTCACCTGATCCCTGACCTCCTGGTCGTGGATGACTCTGTCCTTATCCAGGTCCCTTCCCCTACTTCCTTTTTTGTATCTTAGGGAAAGGTCTACAGGGCGTTCAGGGTCTCACTACTAGATCAGACTCATAGTGGCCCACCTATTTACAGCCTCCCAAGAGCTGGAATTCCAGGTGTGCACCACCACGCCCAGTCTCAATTGCTATCTCAGGGCCCACCCCCCCAGGGGTGGGGCTGGCACAGCAGGCTGAGGGATTGAACCCCTAGCCTCTGAGCCTGCTTGCAGGCTGAGCTATTGGACTGGGCCTCCTCTGCTTCTTCTTTACCCTGATGCTGGGCTTTGCTGGGAGGGGTAACACACGCTCAGCCACCTCTGAGCCCTTCATCAGGGCAGCATGCAGGGCAGCTTCTTCAGGTTTTCTGGCGCCTCCTGGAACACACTGCGCACAATGAGGCCACATGCTGGTGGCCCCTGCTCAGCCACTGCTACCCTCCCTCCCCAGCAGGACCTCCCAAAGAGTATTCACTTACTTACATTTAGCATGAACTGCAGCATGGTCAAAACCCTAAACAGAAAGACTACACTATTCACAACAGCCAAGACACAGAATCAGCCCAGTGTTCATCACCTAATGAAGTATGGTACTTATACACAATGGAGTAATACTAGGCTATAGAGAAAGAATAAACCCTATTATTTGTGACAGCATGGGCAGAACTAGCGATGATTATGCTAAGTAAAATAACCCGGGCACGAAAAGTCAGGCACTGTAGAACCTTAACTCATGGAATCTAAAAAGTTGATCTTGTAGAAATTGAGGGTGGAGTGGTGCTTACGAGAGGCTGGCAGAGAAGGCTGCAGAAAGACTGCTCCACATATATTAAGTGGTGTTGCATAGGAAAAAGAAACTCCGGTGTGCCGGCGCACAGGAAGATGACCACAGCTAGTGCCGTGGTACCACACTTCTCAAACACTACAAGAAAGAACTCCGATTATGTTTTTCCACAAGGAAATGGTATTTGAGGACATAGAATGATTTATACATTGCATGTTGTTTATGTGTATAAAGATACCACATTAACCTACATGTATGTACAGTTGCATGTTTTTAGACATTGGTGGAAAGCTAGACTTGTGAAGTGGGCCTTGAGGACCGAGTGGGAGACGGCGGCTACTGCAAGGCCTTGGCAAGGTAGAGCTGAGCGTTTGGCAGATGCCCCACAAACCCCAGTTCCAGCCAGCAGACAGCCCTGTGCCCGCCGGCCCTCACACTGGAGCCAGGTCTGTTCAGCTACTGGCCCTGCTGCTGGGGACTGCCCCCGCCGCCCTCTGCACCCCTCACATCCTCTACTTACCTTTATCATGGATGTTCCTGATGACATCAAGGCTGCTGCCAGCCTTCCCAGGGGCAGTGTGCCCAGCGAGAAGAGAAACTGAGGCCTGGCTGGAGGACGGCCTGGGCCAGATGCTGATCCATGATGTCCTGGGCAGAGTTCCCAAGGGTGACTTGGGGCTCTGCAGGTGACTGAGCAGTAGCAGCTGTTGAGGTGAACCGTCTGACAAGGAAGATCGCCCGCAAACCCTTGGTGGGCCCGCAATGTCTGTTTGTCCCCCTGCACCTCCTAGGCTCCTGAGTGGGAGTGGATCACTCTGGGCTGAGGGGAGCCTCCAGAGCTAGCGGGGGACTTGGTGGATGAAGGAGCACCTGACGGTGCATGCACTTGACAAGAGCGTCTCAGTGATGAGCTGGAGCGCCAGATTTACTACCTGTCTATTCTATGGGGCTTTATGGGATGCAAAGGTTTGGCCCAACTTTCAGAAATTTCCAACACTGCCAGACTGGGCTGCATGGGAAGCAACTGGCGCACTTGTGGTGAAGCCGTGGGTGCCCTACCTGGACGTTGTGAAGGGCACGCACTCGTATTCCCTCCCCGGAGTGCCATGTGTCGGGCAAGCTCACCATGCCGTGGCTGTGAGCCTGGGCCAGGGCCCCCGACCCCGAGGATGCCCTGACTGCCTTCTAAAGAGCCAGCGCCAACACCATCGTCACCTGCCGCAGTCTCCGTTACTACAGTGGCTGAGAGAGCAGCAAAAAGGTGCCAAGGAGCTGGGACCCGGGAAAGTCCTCAGGCCTTCAGAGAAATGAAAACCAAAGTGAGGGCTGCTCTTAGCACTGAAAATAAAGAAATACAGATTTTAAGAAACAAAAAATACATGGACACATAGCTACAGATGGTTGCTGTGTCCCCTTAACCAGTTTACTGCAAGTAATCTGGTGAGGTGTCTATTCATCAGGAAATATACCGGGACAGCATTAGCAAGGCCAGACTCTAGGCTCAGTCCTGAAGCTGCCAGTCCCCCCTGGCCCTGTGGGGATTCCTAGATCCCTGCTGCCTGTGTGCACATCTGGACCCTCCCTCTTGCAAACCCTACAGGAGGACCCAGAGTCCACTGTCCCTGGGCGAGCCAGCTGGCCAGGCAGAACCTGTCCAGGATCGAGATCACAGCCTGCACCACTCGGGACAACTGGCTTACTCCGATCTTCCATGAAATGTGTTGTAACAAAGGGCTGGCCAAATAGCTCAGTGGATTAAAGCACCTACAAGCAGGTGTAGGGGCTGGCAGTTTGATCGCCGGGCTTGCCATGCCAGCCTCGACCATGGGGTGCACGGAGACAGCGATTGAGACTGGGCGTGGTGGCATGCACCTGTAGTCCCAGCACTTGGGAGGCTGTGAACAGGCAGATCACTATGAGTCTGATCTAGTGGTGAGACCCTGAACACCCTGTGGACCCTTCCCTAAAATACAGAAGAAAAAAAAAGATGTGTTGTAACAAGATGGAGG
>PVJA010022831.1:23005-33861 GCA_004027025.1 Myocastor coypus
CCCCCCCCGTGCAGACTCCCCACAACTAACTGGAAAGCTTTACCACGGGGCATCTCCTTAAACAGCTCATTGCAGATAATCTGACGGTGCATTTATTCATCAGGAAATATCTACTGAGCACCAAGTACTGCTCAGACTGGGAACATCTGTCCCTGTACTCAAGCACCAGGTGGCTAAGACCTGGATTGGAGCAAAGTCAGACAGATTGATTGACTGATTGATTGATTGTCTTTTTTGGGACAGGGTCTCGCTATGCAATTCAGGCTGGCCTTGAACTCACTTTTGTAGCCCAGGCTGATCTCAGACTCATACTGAACCCTCCTGCCTCAGCCTCCCAAGTGCTGAGACTACAGCCGTGTACCACCATGCCCGGCCAGTCAGACAAAATTTTTTTTAAGAATTTTTTTTTCTTGTTTCAGAACCTTTGTTTGTTTATTCACTCATTTTTACGGCCGGCTCAGCCCGCCTAGAGGGCAGGGCTGGCGCAGCATGTCGTGCCAGGGATCAAACTGCGGTCCCTGAAGCTGCCCAAGCTTTCCTAAGCAGGTACTTTCGACCACTGAGCCATCCTGCTGGGCCCCTAGTCAGACAAATTTAATCCCAAGCTCCTACAGCTTGAGCTGAAGACTTGCTGCAGTAGCCTGACCAGCCTGGACTTGGAGACGTGTTGGAGGGACGAGTCCAGATCCGTGCCACCCTGCCCGCTCTCAGGTGCTGTTCTAGCTCACCGCCTATGGCTTCCGTGAGAATGATGTCCCCACGTCTGCCTTGGAGGACTTGCTGGGCCACGCTGCCACGCTGAGCCATGTAAATCCAGAAGTGTCCTGCCCTGCTGGAGCGCCACAATGACCTGGGTGATCTGCCATCATGGCCACCCGCCAACTTAGCGTTGAGCTCACGGATACCTCAAGGCCAAGAAGGCAGTCAGAGGTGGCCGTGTTGGTGTTCAGTGCATACTGCTGCCGAAACGGTTGCCCCAACTCTTCCGTCACCTGCAGGCCCCTCCAGGTGGCTGTGCGACACAGGGCGACTGTAGCGATGTCAGAAGCTTTCCTTGGGATTGGGAGCCAAGGAGTAGGACTTTCTACAATGAACGAAAAGAGGTAGCTAGATCCCTGCGTGTTTTGTTGTTCTTGTACCAGGGATTGAACTCAGGACCTTACTCTTGCCAGGGAGGCACTCATATTACTGAGCTGTCTCCCTGGTCCTCGATCCCCACTTTCCGTGAAGCGGAGAAGGACGAGTGATGCTGGTGTTGGCATCGGGGAGAGAAAGGGTTCCTGGGAAGCAACAGGACATTGGTGGCCCTGTGTCCTTGGGGACAGAAACGAGTTAGATTTCTAGGAGTGGGTTCAAGCTTTAGCAGCGCCCATCAGGGTACCACCCAAGTGGGTATTTGTAGAAAACTGGTGAGAAATCAAGGGAAATTGGGTGCAGCTCCCCCCCCCACATACTTCATGGCCCATTTGCCAGGATTCCAGTTCCAGAGTAGCAAAACTGACTGTAGTAGAAAAGACCATGAGATGCCTGAACAAACATGCAGGGCCTGGTGGCCAAAGAAAATAAAGGACAAGAAGGAAATAGGGACAAGACACCTTTCAATGTGGTCCTGTTCCTGGCACCTCCGAAGGGCTGGGTGGCCACCTGTCTGCAGGCTACCAGTAGAGGGACAAACGTTCTGCTCCTTGGCTAGAGGAATTTACTGTGGAAAGCGTGGGTGGGGGCTTACAAGTGCTTCCCTCTCCCTTGCCGCCCCCGTCCCTCTGTCCTGCTGAGAGCGCCCCGGGAGCTAGATGTTGCACTCTGCCATGTCCTTACGTACCTCCCCCTGCCACACACAAATACAAAGAAAGTAGTTTTCAACAAGAAAATGAAAGGAATTAGATGAATGCATCAAGACAGACAAGAAAGCAGATTGATTTTCACAATGAAAACTGAGCTTACTTCGATTGTTCTATCCAAATAGTCCGTGAGATATTAAACTTACCCCTAAACCAGAATACATGGAAGCTGCCTACATTTGGAGCCAGTTCTCACGGCATCAATTACAAATTCCTGGGATCACAGCTGCAGCTTGTTTTCCAGGGTATTAAGAAGTATACAAGCGGCCTCTTCTTAGAAATATGAGGGGTTCCCGGCACTGCTTGCTCACTGTGAGCCAGGCCTGATGCCAGGGTTCTGCGTATTCTGTCCGCAAGACTTAGTACAACTCTGAATATGATATTATTAGTCCCACTTGCCAAGGAAGAAAACTGAAGTGGATGGAACTTAGTAAGTTGCCTGAAGTTGCACAGGTCGTAGTGGATGAGATTTAAGAATCTGGATGCCCTGATGTCACTCTACATCCTTACAAATGGCAGGGAAACCCTAGAAACAAAACTAAAGTAGTTAGGAAACCCTGGAGTGTTTCTTGAAACACAAATGTTGCACTTTACATTTGAGATCCTAACTGTAATTTGAGGAATGGGGGAAACTCGTTTGGAAAGGAAAGAACATGAATATACCAAGCTGCCGGGCGTGGTGGCGCACGCCTGTAATCCTAGCACTCGGGAGGCTGAGGCAGGAGGATCGATGCGAGTTCGAGACCAGCCTGGGCTACAAAAGTGAGCTCAAGGCCAGCCTGAACTGCACAGTGAGACCCTGTCTCAAAAAGACAAAAAAAAAAAAAAAAAAAAAAGATGAATATACCAAGCTAGTGAAAGTTAAAATTTGTGCAAACACATCTGACTAAGGACTAAGCAATAAAACGATAAAGCACATTAGAACGCATGGTGGGGAGGCTGTGTGAGCAGAGTGCATTCTCCAAATGTTCAGTTCCCATCAAAGCTTCTGGGACCGGATCTTGGCGGGCAGGGTGGAGCTAGGCAGGCAGGCCCAAACACCGCTCCGCAGGTCCCTGTCCAGCACCCCTGGCGATGAGTGAACGTGGCCAGAAATGGAACGTGGCCCTCCAGCCCAAGGAAAGCCAGCGTTCCTCAAGAGGCAAGCTCTTTTCTTGCACCCTCAGACTTGACCTTGCACCTGGCCTCCCTATGACCTTGCACCTGGCCTCCCTAGGACGTGAAGGAGACACCAGACAGCTCCATACAGCAGGCTTCTCTGTAGTAGAGAGATTGTTCAGGAAAATCCCATTCTCTACCTGTGTTGTCTTCCCTCAAAGTGGGAGCACCCTACTGAGGAGCTACCCTCCCTCAGGGTGGGCCCAGGGAGCTCCAAGGGAGAAAGCAGATGGGAAGGCAACAGGATCTGCTGTGTGTGCCTGGACTTCAATTCAACATCACCCTGGCCTGCCTCTGGGAACGTCTTAGCTTTCTCTGGCCTTGTGGAGATGCTTCACTGCTCCATGAGATTACAAGGTTCCAGGAGGCAGCACAAGAGCTCTGTGAGCCATGAGTCAGGGCACAAACTTTCTTTCTTCCTTAGGAAAGGAGGAAGCCAGTAGCAACCAGAGGCAGAAGGAAAGTGGACATACCGGCAGCTCGTCCTTCCCTGCCTAGATTTCTGGTCTTTGGAACAAAACTGACGCTGTGACCATGACCCTACTGCAGTGCATGGAAACACAAAGAACAGAACTGATTAAGCTGTTGGCGTTTCCTGCCACATGACCCATACAGAAACAAACCACGTCAGATGTTCCAGTCACAGCTCTTAAATTTAAACTTTGCTTTTGTCTCCAGTCAGTTATTCCACAAATTATTTTTGCCCTGTTCCCTTTGTGAGCATGTATGTAGTTGTTTTGTTTTTTAAACAGTGCCAGGCACCATGATATCCACTGTGGGGGAAATTTCTGCAACACTGGCAGCTGTATTTGAACACTGATGTGTTTATAGCACTTACACTTTGGGGTAACCAATTTGAGACTAGTCTCTGGAACACAATTGTGAAAAGTTTGAAGGTTTTCAAAAAATATTCTCAAAGCTGATGGTATAGCTAAGCAGACTAAGTGCTTGCTTAGGGAAGTGCAGGGACCAGAGTTCAGTTCCTGGCTCCACCTGCCGTGCCAGCCCCATTCTTGAGTGCACTGAGCTGGTGACGGTGTCCAGGCGCGCCTATAATCCCAGAACTTGGGAGGCAGGAAACAGGAGGATCACTGTGAGTCGGCACTGCATAGTGAGACCCTGTACAAAAAAAAAAAAAAAAAGATAAAGATAAAAAGTATTCTCTGCCCCTCAAGTCCCTGCGTTCACTTGCCTCTGCCAGAAACGGGGGCCCCTGACCTCACGTTAGGGTCTTCTACAGGAAAGAACTGCGATGAAAATTTGACCTCTAAAGCCAGACTGCCTGGGTATGCATTGACCTGGGGAAATATAGCTCTCTCTGCTGCTCAGTTCACTGTTACACAGAGTAACAAGTTACCCGGATGATGAAGTGTCCTAACAGACACAACCCACTTGGCACAGCACCTTGCGCCGGGCACGCACTGAGCCACACTGACACTTTCCGATCCCTCCTCTCTCATCCTGGACGTGAATCACACTGCTGGACAGTCGCATGGAAGTGCAGCCCTGTGGCCTCCTCCTGACAGCCAGCCGCGGCCCTTTCACCTCCTGTTCTGCTGCGCTGCCACACCTTCGCCAACCCAGGGCTGTGAGGAATTTGCTCTTTCTTAAGGCAAAGTGCAGCTGCACCCAGGTGGGCATGATCGGTTGCTCGACGGGACAGGAGACAGTCTGAGGCCCAGTGGGGGGAAGGACCAGTGCCTGGGGGTGTTGGGCCCTTCCAAAGGGTTCCTGGAGGGAGGGGCTGCAGAACGAACAGGTGATATGGAGACAGGAAGGACCTTGCTTTGGTGAAAGCAGGATGTTAGAAAATGAAATCCAACGATGGATTTTCAAAAGGTAGATTATGGGGAGATCATGATAAAATGGTAAAGTATTAACATCAGGAAAATCTGGAAGTACTTTACAGTGCATAGGAACTGTTGTATACTTTTTTTTTTTTTTTTGTCTTTTTGAGACAGGGTCTCTCTATGCAGTTCAGGCTGGCCTTGAGCTCACTTTTGTAGCCCAGGCTGGTCTCGAACTAGCACTAATTCTCATGCCTCAGCCTCCCAAGTGCTGGGACTACAGGCATGTACCACGACGCCTGGCCTAAACTCTTAATTATTTAAAAAAATAAAATTAAGAAGACAGCGACAACAGAGTCCTAGACTGATTGCATATGGGGGAAGATGAGCTTGCTCCAGCCCAGGGGAGAAGGCTGCAGGGGTCGAGGTTCCAAGCACTGCATGGATGGCTCTAATGCAGGAGGCACCGTCTCCTCACAGACAGAAGCAGGCAACGGATGCTGGCTCTGTGTAAACCAGGAACCACTGCCAACCTGTAAAAATACTGCCCTATTCCCTACATAAAAGGCGGGCTTCCTATGTAAGGGCAGTGCACCAGTCACCGGGTGCTTGCTCTCAGAGACTCGGGCCTCGGCGTGTGCAGCAGTGGCCGTGCCTTTGCGGCTCTCCTGCCCTGAGAGGGCAGATGGAGCTGCAGTGCAGCCCACTGGAATGGAAAGACGTGCTCCCATGTGTTTATGTCCTCCAGCACGGTCACCCAGACGCGTTCTCCATGGACTGCCCTTTGTGCAGACTTCGGAGTTGAACCGCAGGTGTGCTTGTGCCACTGTGCAAACTGTTCATGCGTATGAGCAAACGAGGAAGGGTTTAAGTTCTATTTGGAAGCAAAGAGTTGCCTTGCCCCATTGCTAGGAACCTGGCTAGGGTGAAGCGAAGCCATCTTTAATGCTTCTGCCCTCCACACTCAGCAGGATTGAAAAGGCCACGCCAAGGTTCCAGGGGATGGAGCGTTTCCTGGGAGGCCACACAGTGCCTGGGAGGAAAGCCAGGTCTTTCTGGTCCTTCTGCTGGTTCATCAGGAGGAAGCGTGTACCTCCGCAGGCGCTGGCCTCAGACTCAACTAAGCAACCAGCCCAGCGATTCTAAGACAAACTAACACCTTTGGCGGGGCAGGGATGGGCTCAGGGTTGGGACTGCAAAGCATTTGGGGCAGTAAAATGCTGAGGAAGAAGTCGGCCCAGGTCTTGTGGGTAAGGCCTTCCTCAGCCTCTGGAGTGCCTTTAGAAGCACGGCCCAGCTTGCTCCACCTTGGGCCCTACTGAGGAACTGGGCAGTAGCGGTGGATGTCACCGGCCCACACCCAAGAGCTCCTGGTGTGACTGGCTCAGGATGGAAAGATGACAGCTCAGGCCGAACAGGGCAGGTTTCCATAACAGCTGCTTCTCACAAATACGCTGGGCCCTCCCTTGCTTTCCAAAGACTTCGCCTGTGCAAGTGTTTCTGCTTCCCGTCCTCTTCCGAGCTGTACCTTCTTCCCTCTGGACATTCCATAGACTTGGATTCTTCCAAGTCTTAGCCTCAGGCCCCGCACTCTCTTCTGGTGACAGTCCTGTCTTTCTCAGGACTTCATCGAGACATCCCTCCCTCCCGTTCACATCCATCACACAGGCTGGCCTGGCAATCAAGACGGAGGATTCGCACTTCAAGTCACCCGGGAAATCCTACTGCAAAGCTAACTATCATGTAAGTTACTACACAGCTAGGTGGGAATAATGCCACAAAAAGTCAGAGGCATAAGTCCAAGGAGGAAGGAAGTCCCTGGGGAGCCTTCTGGGGAAGGAGACACAGGAGTTCCGCCTGCCCCGCCCCCGCCATCTGTTAGAACAGCTTCCACTTCATTGTCTTCCCTAGGATTTTTGAAGAATTCACTTCCAAAAGAGCCCTGATGTTTTGGGTTTCTTCCCCCTCAAGAAGAAAGGAATTCTTTGGAAGAAGATCTCTGTCATGTATGTGCGCGTGCGCACACGCACGCACACTCCTCTCACCATTGTCACTTCACCAAGCAACGCTGTACCCAGGATTCTTACCACTGCATGGTTGTTAATGAAATTTTAAGAACTCCTTAACTATCTAGTACTTGCATATTGCCGGAAGAAAGGAAAAATCAGGCAGATGTTTGTTCTTCCTTTCTTCCCGTCCAAAGCAACCTCCTCTGCCTCTTAATATAAAAATGGACAATAGCCACATATTGTAAATAGTGACAAAGGTGAACGCCGAGAAATCAAAACATCAATAAACCAAAATCTTAAATAGAAAAATGAATAAATAACATTTATTTTGTACGAAACAGCTATCAGTGTGTGAGGGCCTCCTGTACGTCCTAAAGCAGTAGCCGCGGGGTCAGCAGCTTGGAGCCCCGGCCCCGAGAGTGCACCTGGTCCCCGGCTGGGATGTGCGCGGCCAGGTGGCGCTGCGGCTGTCGCGAAGCCCCAGCTCAGCTCGAGTCCGAGTTTGGGTCCGGGTCCAGGTCCGGGTCCGGGTCCGGGCCCGGAGCTGCCCTGAGGCCCGGGCCGAACAGCAGGCGGCGCTGCTCCCTCGTGGCGCCCGGTGGCCTCAGGGCCAGGCGGAGGCGGCGGCCCGAGGTGCGGGGTTCGGGGGCCCCCACGGCCGGATCCTCGGGGCGCAGCAGCCTCAGCCGGAGGCGCCCGCTGCGCGGGCAGGGATCGATGTTCAGAGCCGCCGCGCCCTCGGCCTCCAGGCGCTCGGCGGCCGGGGTCGGAGGCTGCGGGCGCTCGTCGCGCTCGTAGCCGTCGCCGTCGTCCCCGCTGGAGACCGAGCGCGCGCGGGCCGGGCCGCGACTCCTCCGGGCCCGCAGCGCGCGGCTCAGCAGGCGGTCGGGGGCGCGCAGCAGGCGGCGGCGGCGGGGCCTCGGGGCGGGCGCGGCGCGGGCCGGACAGGGGGCGACGCTCGGGGCCCGCGGGGGCGCTCGGGCCGCATCTCCGGCTGGGGCGCCGTCGGGACGGGCGCGGGGCCGCGGCGCGGGGTCCCCGAGGAAGAGCGACTCCTTGCGGCGCGTGTGCGGGCTCTCGAGCAGCGCGCAGAAGCCGTAGGCGGTGCGCGCGCGGGGCAGGTGGGGCAGCGAGAGCGCGGCCTGCGAGCGCGGGTCCCAGTCGGTGGCGCGCGGCCACAGGTCGGGTTCGGCAGCGCAGCGGCGGGGCAGCACCCCGGCGGGCAGCGGTGGCTCCGGTGGGGCGGGTGGGGGCAGCCGCGGCGGGATGCAGAACTCGGGGATGCGGCCCGGAGTGAGCACGTTGGAGCAGGCGGGCTCTGGAGCCGAAGGGCGCAGCTTCCCGAGCAGCCGCATCCTCGAAGGCTGGGCTGGCAGAGGTGAGGCTGAAAGACGAGCGCCTAGGGGGAAGAGATGCCTGGTCTAGGTGCCCGCCGCGGCTCGATTCCGCGGCACCGACTTGCAAGGACCCTCGCGCCCACCCGCACGCCCACTCTGGCGTCCAGAAAGACGCGAATAAACAGAACGCAGACCTTGCTCTCTTGGAGCTCTGGAAGTCTGGCTGCGAGCTCAGGACCGGAACGTTCCGCCAGATGCGGCAGAGAAAGCGGCGGCTTCAGCACTGCGATTGGGACAGCGGCGCTACTCTGTTATACGGGAACAGGGCCCCCGCCTCCCGTACCCGCGTCCTATTGGATGCTCGGATTGGAGTCCCGCCTCCCACGCCCGCATTGGCTGCTGCGGTCGGAGCTTGGCCTTCACGAGAGCCCCGAGAGCCTAAGGGCTAACTGCGCTGTGGCTAGCAGGACGTCTTGTCCAAACCAGGAAGGCTGCAGTTGGAGGAGAGGGCGCCCTGCCGTCCTGACAGAGCTGGCAGCTGAAAGCGTTTGTGGCCTGACGCAGAAGCCAGAAGTTGACCAGCAGACTACCCTGCCACCCACCCTGCAAGTGGCCTGTATGTCCTGGGGTTCTGTTTCTTGCCTTGGCATACTCATCCTGTGCAGACAGGTCGGTATCAGTTAGGTTGGGGTTAGGATAGGGTTTGGATTAGGCTCCTAATCCAGTTTCCAACAGATGCCCCGGATTTAGGATGATGGAGACCTCTGGATTAACCAACCCGTCGTAAACTGAAATTTTTATTAAGTTGACAATACATTACTTGTCTAAGCTTAAAAACGTGTTTAGAATATGTCATCCTGCAGTTGAGGAAAGTCATCTGATACAAAGTTAATCTTATAACGAAGGTACTTATTTCATATCTCATTGAATGCTGTACTGAGTGAAGAAACACAATAGTGCTAGAGGTACATTTTGATTTTGATTTTTGAGACAGTCTATGTAGTCCAAGCCAATCTTGAATTTGCTTGCTCAGGCTGACCTCAAACCTACGGTGACACTTCTGACTCGCCTTCCTGAGAACTTTGTGACACACAGTGATACCATGCCTGACTTCGTACAGGGACATTTTTGCAGCATGGTAAGGTCAAAATCTTGTGAGTCCAAGCATATGAGGGCTGGTGCTGTACCTCGTTTCGCCTCTGTCTCCCTCTGCTGGCCTATGGTCTCCATAGTGACTCTGGGCCTGGTTGAGGTGCTCTTCCAGATAGAAAGCACTTTGCAGTAAATCTAAATTGCCTTCTGCTACCTAAGCTTCATCGCCTGAGATAAGGCTGAAATCCCAGAGGAACTTGGGGAGTCCACAGCCATACTACCCTGCGCGCGCGCCTGATCTCGTCCAGAGGAACTTGGGGAAAAGTCCACAAGAGCCAGTTCTCAAGCTGGGCATGGTGGCACATGCCTGTAATTCCTGCACTCGGGAGGCAGAGACAGGAGGATCGCTCTAAGTTTATATAGTGAGTTCAAGGCCAGCATGGAGTACATAGTGAGAAGGAAGAGAGAATAAAATCAAGCAGGCTGGCCGGGCGTGGTGGCGCACGCCTGTAATCCCAGCACTCGGGAGGCTGAGGCAGGAGGATCGGTGCGAGTTCGAGACCAGCCTGGGCTACAAAAGTGAGCTCAAGGCCAGCCTGAGCTGCATAGTGAGACCCTGTCTCAAAAAGACAAAAAAAAAAAAAAATCAAGCAGGCTAGTTCTCTGCAGAATCTGGAGCTAGATAAGTCAGCCAGATAGCTCAACAGACTAAAAGCACCTGCTTAGGCAAAGCGCAAGGACCAGGGTTCGTTCCTCAGCACTGGGCATGGTGGCATGCACCTGTAATCCCAGCACTTGAGAGGCTGAAAACAGGAGGATCACTACAAGTCCAATTGTGCAGTGAGACCCTGAGGACCCTGTCCTAAATACATGAAAAAAAGAAATCGAACCAGATAGTTCCCATTTGGCTTTGTACATGCTTCCTGCTGTGTGCGCTGCCAGTTCTGTGTTTCCTTTCCGTATCAATCCCTGTTGATGCCGGTTCAGTCCACACCCTCTCCGCCTCATGCACGTTTACCCCACTGTCCTCCACAGTCCCTCAATGCCCTTGTTCCCTCCGGGCCTCTTCTGCATGCCCCCGTGGTTATGCTGACCACAACGCTTTGGAATTTGGGCCTCACAGGTTTTGCTCCCGTAAACGCCTGTGAGCTTTCTGTGGGCAAGGACTGGGGCAACGCAGCCACGGTGGAGTACAGGGAACCTGTTGTGAATACAGCCAAAGTCAGTACAAGTCCTAAGACGCAGAACCCGGATCTGCTCCCGTTCCAGGTGCAGCATTTTCCAAGCAACAAACCTCCCAGGTGTCTTCACCTCTCGTCCAATTCCAGCACCTGGGTACAATCCCAGGCAGACAGGAAGGGCTCAGCAAATATTTGATGAAGCCTGTTGCACTGAACTGACACTGAGCTTCAGCTGAGGTCTCATGACCATCAGGTGCTCTCAGCCACATGTCTTCCTACCCACCTTATTTGATTTCTTTCTCCCAAGAAACCAGTGAGAGAGACATTTCTGTTCAGAGTAGAAGTTGAGGCTTGGGTTAAGGAACTTATCTAGGGTCATTCAGGCCATGGATCAGAGCTCATGTCTGTGAAGTCCCAGCCTTTCCTTTTTTTTTTTTTTTTTTTTTTTTTA
>PVJA010022832.1:0-33750 GCA_004027025.1 Myocastor coypus
GAGACTGTGATTCCTTCATTATCTTCAAAGTAAAAGCCACCAAAATAATTTGTGATTCTTCCTGTTTTTAAATCTTTTTCTCTGGTTTGAATTTCTTCATGTAAGTTTTAAATAATCTGTCAGCTCAGGGTCATTTTATCTGTAGGAACAGAATATAAATTACAAATGAGAAGGATTTCAGTTTTCATATTCTTCCAGATTCATCAGATCTGCCTAACAACTAAACAGCAGAGAAAGGCAAGGAGAATAATGTCTTCCCTGGGAGACAGTAAAAATAAATATTGGTTTGCTTCTGAAACTCCTAAAAGAAATATTAGTTTCCAATAAATGCTAGTCATATCTCCTCTGTTTATTATACATGAATATGAAAATATTTCACCAAGATTTTGGAGGCAAAAATGTCAGTTTCTTATTAGTATTCCCCTGTGATTCAACTTGTTTGCTACATTATAACAACTATAAAACAGAAATGCAAAGGAAAGTGGAATTAAAATTAAATGAAAACCCCAAACTGAGTCTAAAGGGGAGGCTTTTTGTAAATGTGTATTTAGCTCTGGCAGGTAAAATTGTCCAGATCTACATGTTTCTTATGTCAGCTTTCTAGAATGAAAGTTTTATCATAGCCTGCAGGTCCAAACGCAGCAAGCTAAAACTGGTCAACAGTGAGGTTCAGTAAACGACAGCCAGGACTTTCACACACTTAGAAAAAGGCACTTATAGAAACAGCTGATATTGTTTCCAATGGACAAAAAAAGACCATCAAGTCCACCTTAAACAAAGTGTGGCGTCCGTACCTAAGCACTTCATGGAAAGTTTCAATTAATATCACAAAGACAGCACTGAAAAATATAAATCAAGAAGGATAACTACCCATGATGTATTCCAAGCTTCCGCAGGTAGCTCTAGCTCTGCTTGTGGCTCTGATCCTCTTGTCAGCACTCTGCCTGTCTCTGGAACACTCAGGAACTCCTGAACAGCAGGCTCCCTCAGGAAGAGATTCCAGGTGCACTGTGCACTGTTGTGGTTTTAGGGCCAATGTTTGTTTCCTAAGATCATGTTTTCTGTTTGCACCAGTTTATGAGGTTTTAGTACTGCTTCTGACATTTACTACACCAAGTAACTGACTCAGAAAATGTTACTTATAATGTCATAGTTTCATGTCAGAAAATGTAGGAGAGGGAGGTAAAATGGATGAGAAATGTTCACCTGTATCTAATGACAAGCTGCACAACATTATTGACAGTGGTGCGTTTTCATGAGTGGCTTTCTTAGAATACTTCTGAGAGCTTCAAACATGCCTTTAATCCTCATGTTATCTCTATGATACATGAAGCACTTTCAACATCACCATATAACAGCTTGGGAGGCTGTCAGGTCTGAAAGGCAGAAGGCCAGAGATGTTTTCCATTTGACTAAATGTTTGTTTCTGGTTTTGGCTTTTGGTCCTTTTCATTTGATCTAATCAGACTGGGCTTTAGTGAAGGGTGCCGTTTTGGTTTGTATATTTTTTTATTTGCGATTGTGTAGTTAACGATAGCTGATGCTTTGTTTTTAAGTTTTTAAAATTTGTTTCTTTCCTTTCTTAATGAATTTGGTACAAAGTCTCACTATACAGCTCAGACTCCTAGTGCTCTTCCTGTCTCAGTCTCCCCAGCTCTGGGATTACAGGTGTACACCACCACTCAGGACTCTGGCTGGCTCAGTGCATGGGGCGGGGTGTAGCACTTCATTAGTCTTCAAATTTCAAAAGGAGATATCTAATGGAATAGGCTTAACATAAACCTGAATTCATTGCCCTTTATTCTCACTCAGAGAAGAGATGAAAGACTTTTAATACAGATTCTACATAATAATGTCAACAAGAAATATACCATCCTAATGAATGTTTTAGTGTTCAGAAATCAGAATTTCCTCCAAACAGTTACTGGGGCGCACATACCCAGCAGAGCAAAGGGCCTGCTCTGGTGCACCCTTCACAGAGCCATCCACGCCTAGCACACACCTTAATTCTCCAAACAAGTGAAAGGGCAGCGAGTGTCTGTATCTGCCACACGGACTGAAGAACTCTTCCTTCTCAGATTTATCAATACTTCAGAGTTTTGAAAAGCATATGAATTAAAGACACTTAGGAAGATGTTGGAAAATTACTGATGTGAAATCCAAAGTCTATTATTTTAAAGGATGTACACATTAAAAAAACAGGGAACTACGTTGGTTTCTCTGATAAATGAGCTGCAAAACTGGAAGCACTTCCTTCCACGGAAGAGAAACACAGTCTATTCTTTTTCCCTCCTTGATTCCACCTCAGTAGTGAAGCCTCATCTTTAGACAGTGCTGCCTGCAGGCAGACTCTCATCAAACAATAAAATCTCAATTTAGTGCTTAATAAGAAATTGGAAATTTAATAAATTTCATAAGAACATATATATATACATATGTACATATATACATATATTATATATATTTATATATGTATATTATATATATATATATATATATATATATATATATATATATATATATATATATATTGAAGCATTGTGAAAAAGAATCTGTGAAGTTTGGCAGAAAGTCAGGAGACTTTGTTAATGGCCCAGAGTGAAGAATGTGAATAGAAAATATGCAAATGAAGATACTTCTATCCAGAGGAGTTTCCTTAAATGATCCACTGAGTGGCCTTGCACAGTTTGGATAGTTCTTTAGGAGGGGAGGCCTTTAATTCCCAGAACCTGCTTGGCAGGCTTTCAAGGTAGCTCTGTCTTTGCCTTGCTTGGCCCAGCAGGCCCTGCAGCTCTGCCTTTTGAAATGCGGCCTGAGCCGGGGTGATTGCTGCTGCTCTCTGGGTTTCTCTTATCTCTAGTGGGACTGGCCACTTGTCAAGTGTCACTGAAGGGCCCTTTTTCTCTGTAGCAGCTCAGCATCTGGTGTGCGGTCCTACTCACACCATTTTTTTTTTTTTTTTTTGTTTCTTTAGGAACATGGAAAAAACACCTCTTGGGGAAAGGTGTCAGGAGACAGACCAGCTGCCACTTCCGAGGGCAAAAACTGCATCCCTTTATGCTCTTATCGTCACCCACTGCCAACCTCGCTGCCTTACACTGCCAGGTTGCAGAGGAAGGTAAAAGGAGAGGAGAAAATGATGGATGTGAGTGCCTGTGGCGATGCGCGAGTGACAACAGATGGATCTTAGCGAGATTGCTTCGATAACAGCCTTGGCTCACGACTGAGGGGTCAAACCTTGTCAGATCCAACACCACAGAGTACACACAGCACTTGCGCAGCCACAGAGTTGTCTTGGGAGAGTACATGAGGCATGTGGTTCTTGTTAACTCCTTCGTTCATTCACCCATTTAGCAAATAATCAAATGCTGCCTTGTGCCAGGCACTGTTCCTAAGCAGTGTTACAGCGTGGAAGAAACAGCCCCAAATCCCGGCCCTTGGGACACCAACAGGCTAACAGAGCCTGCATTCTGCATTCTGTACATTCTTATGATGGAGTAAGCTATTAGATCATTTTTCAGGTATCTTGTAAAATAAACTGTAAATACAAATATTAAATATGGGAGTTGTCCTACTTTGACTGGAAAAATCTGAACTTAAATACTACAAGTGTGGAAAATAAGCTTCAAACTGGTAGAAAATGGACCTTTCCATGTATACATGCTTTAAAAATATGACCACTGTAGTGGTCATTATACATTAAATATCTAGTATACATATCTTTTTCGATTATGTGCCTTCTCATTGCCCAGAGCCAGTGTGTGAACCCAGCAGTCGTCTGGTTGTTTTCTGCCCAACTCCATAAGGGCTATGGTAGCACCACACATGCTTTGTGGCTGGGCCCCCGGAACCAGAGCACTGCCACTAAGCCCCAGATGTACAAGCCACAAAGAGATGGACAGATGTTTCCGTGCTGGGCCCTTATACCCACTCGGGATGTCTGCCTGGAAAGACTTCTTGATGATTTTTCTAACCACGTCCTCTCCCTATTCCTATTTTTCCTACATGCTGCACCACAGCAAACCTTCCTCACCACACTTCTTGGGCTGCTTTTCTGCCTGAGATGGTGCCTCAGAACTAGCTTCCTTTCCACTGCAGACTCCTAAGGCTCTCCTACTCCAGCACCAACTCAGGTTAGTAATGACAACAACAACAAAAACATGAGTAGTACTATTCTGTATTTTTTATTATAAATTATTTTACACAGAAGAACTCTTTTGATACTGAAATTTAGGCTCAAAAATACAAAACTTACTCTCCTTTGGCAGAGGGTTACATTGAACTGGAGAAAGTGAATTATTTCTAAGCTACAGATTTGCCAGGTAGAAGAGCAGGGCTACAGTCTTTTCTTCTCTGGCTATTGCTTCTTTACTCCAGTTGGCTCAAGTCCATTTCTAGTCCCACCATTAGTTTAATTATCAGTTGTCCTCCAGTTGAGTAATATTGGATAGGTATGTCTCCCATGAGATTGAAATCTGTAGGCAGAATACTTGTCTTGCTTTTATCCTTCTACATACAAGCTAGAACTCAATAGGGTTCAGGCTTTCACCACCCAGTCTCAGATTGGAGCCACTGATTATACCTGAACACTGTAAGTTGAATCTAAGTTGCACACTATGGAAATAAAAATCTGAAATATAAACTTTCAGGAAATGATGAAAACCTCACTCTATCATGCACCCCACTTGTGCAGCCGCAAGAGATGTGGTGCCTGCTTATGTCTTTCACCAGTGTTGGTCAACAGCCAATATAGGGATGAGGGCTCCCAAAGGCGCTGCTTCTTCCTATTGGGCCACGCAGTGTCTTGAGGGTAGGGACAATGTCATGTTAATTCTGTATTTTAAGGCAATAAAGAACTGTCTTCTAGAAAAATTATGCTAGATTTCCTGAATCAAGCTTGAGTTCTTTTTGACTCTGTTCCTTTCTCATTTTTAGAAATAATTTAGCCTCACATAAAACATAGGGAAGATGAAAGAAGTTAAGTTTTCTCTTTTGAATGGTTTTCTATTTGCTTGCAAAAACTAAGACATATACAAAATGACAAACAACAAACACCAATATATCATAATTAGTAAGTAAAGTGGTATCAAGTTGAAAGTCTTGAAACTAATTGGGTGATAGAAATACTTTTTCAATAATTCGTGTGAGGATAATTTGATAGCCATATGTGAAATAATGACATCTGTCAAAAAGTTAACTGACAATAAGTGCAAGATCTACAAAGTATCTAAACCTATAAAATTTATAGAAAAAATTATAGGTGTAAGTCTCCATGATCCTGGGTTTGACAGTGTATGCTTACACATTTACCAAAAAACATAACTAACAAAAGAAAAGAAACAAATAAACTGGATTTCATGAAAATTAAAGACTTTGTGCAACCAAGGAGGCTGCCGAAAGTATAAAGGGACAACTCACAGAACAGAAGAAAATATTTGTGAGTCAACGGATATTTTTTCCAGATATTACCAGGTAGCTTACAAATATGAAAGTAGGCTCAAGGTCACTTGGACTTTAGGGAAATTCAAATAAAAACCACAATGGCAAATCACTTTGCCTGTCACTGTAGAGAAGTTACAGTGACAAAAATGGTGATGATGATTGAGAATGTGGCTGCTGAACATAGTAAGTGCTAGGTAGAATGGAGAGGAACTGGCTCAGACATTACTAGTGGGACTGCAAACTCGGTGAAGACTTTTCCCAACAGTTTGGCGGGTTTTCAATCTGGCAACCTGTCATCATCATGTAACTTAGCCATTCAATTCTTAATTATATATGTATATTTAGGAAATAATTGAAAATGCACACGTAGACCAAACTTGCACAAAAATGCACATAGTAGCAATCCTTAAAATAGCTAAGAATTGGAAACAGTCCAAAAATGTCCATCAATGGCCCAATAGATAAATACAAAGTAATATGTCTGTAAAATGCAATGGACTGTTATTCAGCTGGAAAAGGGAATACAGTACTAGAACATGATATAACGTATATCCAGTCAAATAAATCAAACACAGAAAAAACTTAATTTGATTTATAGGAAATACTGCAATAGACAAACCCATAGAGATGGAAACATGAGTGGCTTGTAGAGACACTGGGAACAAGGAGAATGAGGAATGAATTCTCAGTAAATATGGAAATTTCCTTTTGAGAGGATGAAAGCATTCAGGAACTAGATAACAATGTTCGCTGCATAGTATGATTCATATTTTAAATGCCACTGAGTCATACATTTTAAAATGGAGGAAATGGTAAAATTTTGTAGTATGTATGTTTTACCACAATAAAAATTAAATGGTTTGCCGGGCGTGGTGGCTCACGCCTGTAATCCCAGCACTCGGGAGGCTGAGGCAAGAGGATCGGTGTGAGTTCGAGACCAGCCTGGGCTACAAAAGTGAGCTCAAGGCCAGCCTCAACTGCATAGCGAGACCCTGTCTCAAAAAGGCAAAAAAAAAAAAAAAAAAAAAAAAAAAAATTAAATGGTTAATTGTGGTTTGGGGTGGTGAGGAGATTAGTGAGGGATTGTCCAAGGTGGGTACCTCAGTACAAAGGGAATGCAGCGCTTAAGCCTGCTGGAAAGGAGAAGAGGAACACAGAGATGTATGCCTGGGCGGCCTGGATTGTGTGATGTGGGGGGCTCAAATACAACTGCTGAGAAGTGCCTCAGTATGTTCTCTAATTTTGATCCAAGCAAAAATTAACTTAAAACCACAAAATGTATTTTTGTCAGACACCAAATGGTTCCAAGCAAACTATTAAGTGTTATGGTGAATAAATGAACACATAAAGTGGAACATCATAATTTTGAACATTGCTATCAAACATTTTTCATGTCTTTAAGGCAAAATCTTTCTTGAGCTCACTCTTAGTTCACCAATTTTTGTAGTACTTGTTTCACAAGTACTGTATTTCTATGGAGAAGCAAAGTGGAAATCCACATAGCATATTTTTTAATATTCAAAGTGATTTCATTTATCAGTACTTTTGGAAGTAAGTATGTGTGATGTAGTCTTGCTTTGTTACAGCCATGGAGTACAACCTGAATGACACAGTTGAAGAGAGCAACTGTGCACATGGAGATCAGTGGCCCAGGGACACGACTGTACCCTGCAAGGCTCTGTGACAGCCACACAGTCACAGTTGGGAATGTCACTGAGAGGGGCTGTCTGCTGAGTGACGAAATGCAATCCCACATAAGAGGGTGCTAGGTGATTGCTTTTCAAATGTCACAGTGTTGATTTCTGCCAAGGGAGTCCTAGAGGTTGCTCCAGGGTACAGGAAGGGAAAGGAACTATCTTTTGAGTCTTCCATTCTCAGCCACTTTGAACTCCTTGGGTTTTGTCAGCTCTGAACTAAGGTCGTCCGTCACCTTTCACAAGTTTTCCCTGTAAACTAAACAAATGCTGTTGTGTCATCCTCAGTCACTCTGTGGGGGAATGTCAGACACCACTGACCTGGATGATTGCTACTGGCAGCTCACCCAAATAAAGACATCTCAACGAGAATAAGGCCTCAAAAAATGGCTGGCAACTAGATCCTCACTCAGTGACCTGTTTCACCCAGTGGAGTAAACTGCTTCCAAAGACCTTGTATCCATTAGGGCTAAGGCAAACACAGCCAGGTAAGAAGTTGAACTTTGCTATTTTTCTAAGAGAGAACAAAGAAGGTGGAAATTGATATTTAAATTGACCTTTGTATCATCTTTATCAAGTCATGCTTATTTGGCAAGCTTTGGTGCTCATGGTTCAGTGTAGCAGGTTATAGAGTTAGGCTAATAGATTACATCAAGAAATTTAGGGTCATTCTCAAGAACATATTTTTATTAAATCTCTCCATCACCTACTCTTATCATAAATGAAAAAAAAAAAGAATAAAGAAATCCCACAACTTCAATCCTTTCCAATTTAGGTGGGCAAATTAAATTTAAGAGAGTGTTAAGTGTAGATCATTCTATTTGGACTTTGCATTGCTATGTTAAAAATGTTTGAGGGTAAATTACATTTCAAGTTATTTATTTATTTATTTATTTATTTATTTATTTACTTACTTACTTACTTACTTACTTAGTGGTACCAGGGATTGAACTTACTTAGGACCTTGTGATTGGCAGGTGAAAGCTTATTCTACTGAGCTATCTCCCTGGCCCCTGAACATGTCTTTTAAAAGGCAAGTAAGATATAAAAATTTTGCTTCTGATTTTCCCTGGAACTCTGCATTGATTGCTTTGGCAAAAGTTCCAAATTCTGCCATGACTCTAAAGCTATTTAAGCCTAAGTACCATCTTGTCAGCTGAAAATGCTTGACTCTCACTGACATTTTTACTTAGCTTCTGTTTGTTTATTTTCCAGTGGTTTTATGCTCTTCCATTTTGATAATTTTAAAATAATAACTCAATTTTTTTCAATATAACAAGAGAAGCACAGGATTTGGAATCAAACAAGCTTGGCTGAAATATTACTGCTTTCCATTACTAGTTGTGTGACTTTGTACAATCTTCTTAAATATTTCTCTCTAAACTTTTTTCCATGCAGAATAGATACCACAAAAGATTTGTTAAAGGATAATGTGAAGATACACATATTTTAATGTGAATGTAAATATATGTCTGATGTGTATTTTTCCTTGTGGTATCATGATTAAATTATGCAGGTATCATAGTGATTATGAAGGGCACAGAATAAATTTAGTAAATAAATAAACAAACAAAATATATGATACCCAAAACCAGTGTTTCAGATTTAAGAATCAGGATCTTTTAGTTATACGAAGTTACTGAGGTATAGGTGACTAAGAAAATAATTGCTTATTTACTCTTACAAAGCTGATATCACTCAGAGAAATATGTTTGCACCATAGGACATAGGGCAACCACAAGAACTTATTAAAATGGTGGTTATTTTCAGAAACAAGACAAACTTTCTTTTCTAGAATTTTGATCTGTTTTTTTTTTTTTTGTGATTCAGTTAGAGCTCTGTTGGTTAGTGGTGCTTGCCATTGAAATGCAGTGCGTGGTCATGAATGACTTTTGTTTCTTGGGAATGCGATGAATATAAAATTATTTGTGAAGCGAGAACCAATGCTTCTGATTTGTCTATTCATAAAAGGTTTTAAAGCCAAGCAGCATTTGACAGTTACAGATTCCAAGAATGTTAATTTCAGGAAAATGTTCGAGATCACTGATAGGTAAGGAGGAGCTTAGGCAGGTTTTTAAATGTGTATTCCTAGCTCACAGCACTCAGAGAAGAGTTGAGGAGCTTCGGGGCGATCCCAGGTGAATCCTATTTTCAGAAGGCTCTGATTTATTTTTTCCGTACTGTTCACTTCCTTTCTAAAGGAGCTCCTTCCTCCTAAACCATTTTCCTTCCCCATCAATATCAGCTCAGGACATCTTGCACAGTCAGAGTGAGGTAGAGGTGATATTTATGAGATCATGGCTTTCAGATAGCTTTCTTTCCCATCTCCATGGCAAGTCTTCCTCCCAGCACCGAAGGCCAGTTATTCAATCCTACAATCAGTCTTTTGCTTCAAGTAAGTTAACCACTGAAGACTGAAGCAAAGAATGGTATGGCAGAAGCTTCCTTAGGAATTTTTTACATACTTAAGATGGATTGTTAGATTAGGGGTAAAGCCGGTTTTCCTTTGTGACGTTTTAAATGAGTTTCCTATCTACAGCAGGAAATAAAAGGCCAGTATGAAGAATTCTTGGAGAGCCCAACCACTTGGTTTCAAATGATTGAAGTCTGTTGCGTAAGGCGGAAATGCCTGTTCCTTCTACAGCTTAGTGCCATTTTAAGAAGGAAGCTGATATGCTCATGGAAGCGGGGAGTTCTGTGTTTTTTTTAAAAAAATAATTATACTTCTTTTTAAAAGTAGCTCTTGACTAAGAACAAGTTTCCCCTGATTGCTGGAATAGCCCCTGGGTGCCTTCAAAAGGCTTTGCTCTCCAAGCACTTGAATCGATGTTATCGTCACATTTGTAGTGGAGACCGCCCTTTAACTCAAGAGATTTGTCAGAGTTCAGTAGAGAATGTGAAAGACCCACTCACTAGCTTCTACAATTAGGGAGAAAAAATATCTTACTCCCTCCCCTGTCCCTGACCAGGTATTTCTGACTTTGCCATTCTTCAGTGAGGTGCTAGGATGTGTGTGTGTGTGTGTGTGTGTGTGTGTGTGTGTGTGTGTGTTTGTCTGTGTGTATGATTGTGTGTGGTGCACGTGGGAGAGAGGAGTGCTCATTTGTAAGAGTCCATTTTGGCAAAGTGGCATTTCTATTTTTCCACAGGTGGATCATTTCTTTTTCCAAAATTGATCAAGCTGTTCAAATCTAACGCTCTAGTTCACATAGTTTAGGGTTTAGATTTTGCTTTGTTTTGAATAAGAAATTAGAGATGCTATTACATATTTACACAAAGAACAAAATCTGTAATATTTCATACAGAGACACAGAAAAACTATTGCTGTGTACATAGCAATAAATGACACAAGCATACTTCTGAATGCTAGTAGGCAGATTAAAATTGACTTTAGACAGCACTCCTGCTTTCCTGCAATGACCGCATGCTCAGCTTACAGTATCAGGTGAAGGCCTTAAATTCTAGAAATATGAACTTCTTCTGGGTCCTTCAGGAACAATGCCAATGACATCTTCTGCCAGTCACAAAAAAGTGCACCTCTAGGTCCTGGATTTTCCTAGTACATACATGCAATGTATTCCGCTATTAGGTGACCTGATTTTGCTTCTGAAAGTAATGCTCTCTAGCAAGGGACTAGAGACTACTTTGGTATGTTAAAGCGTTTGTGAGAAGGCTGATCTCCAGTGTATGCCTTTTTATTGGATAAAGACTCGAGAAATGGGCTCAATAGTAATATTTATATCACCAGCATTCATACAACTTCTCAGAGAGAGATTTGTGTGTTACAAGACAAGACAAAAGAAGTATTTGCATTTTTGATGTTCGATATTACACAAGCATATGATCTTTAGGGCCAGTTACTGTGACTGAGGCAATAATTTTACTTTTCATGTGATATACAGGCATCATATTGAAATGAAAAAATTGTAAGAAAATTGTATACAACTGGTCTGGTGGCTTTTAAACTTTATTATATTAACACTGGTCTGAATATTGTGGCATTATATAGCTGGTTCTTGGGCTGAGTTTAGTTTTTAAGTTTGACAATATTTTATTGTATGTCTTCCTTATCTATTTCCTTAAATTCTGATTTTCATTAATAAGTAGGATAAATGGAATAGCTATTATATTTCACAGAAATGTCAGGAAATTATAAGAGATTATCCATATGTGAATATAAATGACACTGTTGAAATAAAACTCAAGTGGCCAAAGTAACTGTACTTACTCAGTGCTTTGCCAAATAACATTATTAGAATGAGGGAGCTATATAGATAGGAAGGACAGACTTTTGAAATATGCTTTATTTCCTCCATTGTGACTCTTTTCTATGGAAATACATACTTTTAGAAGACATCCAAATAAAACATTTTTTTTTTTTTTTCAGAACCAGGGATTGATCTCAGGTCCTTGTGCTTGCCAGGCAAGCGCTCATTCTATGGAGCTATCTCCCTGACGTTCAAATAAAACTAAAGGAGAGTCATTTCACAATTTAAATCTTTGATAAAAGATTTGTATTTGCATTTGCTCTTGTATGTATAGAGAACTCAATAATCAATTCTAAAAAGATAAATAAGTCAACTTAAAATCGGACTAAAGATGATGATAAAGATTCCTTCAGGAAAAATATAAAAGTGGCCAAAAGCCTTTTTACACTAGCCATTTATACAGAATGGGAAAAGCAAATCCAAGCTATTACTAGTCACCATTTTGCTCCAGCAGGGGTGGGTATAATAAAAAGGCAAAGAAATAACAGGTGTTGATAAGGATCTGCAAGAATTTGAACTGTGTACCCTGTTAGAACGTAAAATGGTGCAGCCATCTTGGAAAATAGTTTGGCAGCTCCTCAAAGGGTTAAACCCAAAGTTGGAATTTCACTTCTTGGTATAAACCCAGCATTATATATATTATATTATACATATGTAATATTATATATAATAAATATTATATTAATATATACATTGTAGAACATATATTATATTCTATATAATGAACTGTTTTGCCTGTCAGCATAATTTATAAAACGAAGGAAACAGAAACCACCCAAATGTCCATGAAGTGATACATGGATAACTGTGATAGCTGAGGTATACATAACGATAGAATATTCCGTGGCAACACAAACAAGTACTGACACCTACCAGAGCACCATGAACTCCAAAAAAATTCCACTAAGTCAGTAAAAAAAAAAAGAAATTCAAGGAATGTCAAGATAGTTCAGCATACTAAGCACCTCCTTAGGCAAGCACAGAGACTGGGGATCTATCACTGGGCACAGGGAACCGGCCACTGAGACTGGGTATGGGGGCACACACCTGTAATGCTAAGGCAGGGGAGGCTAGAAACAGGAGGAGCACCATGAGTCTGAGCTGCAGTAGTGAGACCCAAATCCATTAAAAGAAAAAAGAAAAGTCAGTTATGAGACTACCTATTGTATGACTATATTCATATGAAGCATCTAGAATAAGAATGTTCACAGAGGAAGAAAGTAGATTAATGACTGCCTAGGACTATGTGGAAGACAGTTTGTGGGAGGCGGAGAGAGCGGCTAATGGACAGAGGATTTCTCTGAGGTGATGAAAAATGCACAGAGATACACACTTCTATCTGCATTAACAGCTATTGAACTGTATACTTTACATAAGGGAATTCATGGTATGTAAATTATGACAGGGAAGGTGCAGGTAGAGAGAAGGAAGAAATGGAGGAAGAAGAAAAGAAAGGGGCAGAGAAGCAGAAAAATAGTTTGTTTTCCTGAAGAGTAAATTATATATGACATTGCCATAGTGAAAATGAGTGGCTTTACAATAAGCTAATTACCTTTCTACTTCCATATTGACAGAGAGACTTGGCCCTTAAAAACTAACAAGGAATCTGTAAGTGTTCATTCACTCAAGTTGGTGACCCGCAGCTATTGAAAACACTTACATCTTAGACCAGATGGATTAGTAAAATGAATTTGGTCCCACACGGACCAAAACCCTAATAGCCAAAAGCTTTGAAGTTGTCAAACAACTGACCAAATAACATGTTGGATAAAAAGAAAACAGATGTACAGACACCACTAAGAGAGGCTTTGATCTCTTCTGTGGTGGAGGCCTGTTCAGAAAGGACATGGGAAACTTTGTTGCTCTTCCTAATGAGCCTTCTCTACTTTATTAGGTTCACTGATTTCATGCACACCAAACAGGTGGGAAACAGTAACTGCTTTCTAAGAAAGGACTTTGATGTTTTTCTAGTACCAGTCAATAAAGGATTTTTTGCCCTGCTGGCTAGTAAACTAGGATTATCAAATATCTTCATAAACAGTATGTTCAGTCACCACTGGTGTGAACAGAAAACAAGTAGAAAGAGAGCTTCAGCTAAGAGTCAGGAATATCTTAGCAGTGGTTCTCCACCTTTCTAATGCCGTGACCCCACAATACAGTTCCTCATGTTGTGGTGACCCCAAATCAAAACATAATTTTGGTGGCTACTTCAAATTACTAATTTCAATAAATAACATTTCACTATGGCATAGCATGGGTTTAAATTTGTATTTTCCGATGGCTTTAGGTGACCCCTGTGTTTTGGTCGTTTGACCCCCGCTGGGGTCGCGACCCACAGGTTGAGAACCGCTGACTTAGAAGTCTTAATCAGCTTCATGATTCTGGTTTGCTTTTGCAAGCTTCTTGCATTTTTTTCCCCCGCAAAAGTCATTATCTCTTTGCCTCATAGAACTGTTAAATTTAAAAAGTAAACGAGGAAATAAGATCAGAAGGCAGTGAATCTCATAGTGCCTTTCCTCTTTTAGGTCTGAAACTCAGGGAGCAGAGAGAGGAGCTGTCTTGTCTGCCCGGAGTGGGGATCAGAGGGCTCTCAGACTGACTGCAGATGATTTTTGAGTGTAAGCATTTTCTTCTACTTTGGAAAGAAACAGGACTCTTTTAAATGCTTGCTGCTTTGCTTGTGGCGCAAAGGGACTGGCGGCTCACTGTGCTATGAGCACACAGGACAGGTGTCTGGAGCGGAGGAGCTCCTGTGTCTTGGGCCAATGAGTTCAGCACAGTGCAAGGAAGGCTGGGCCGCTGGAGGAGGTGCATGCCTGCAGGCTTTCAAAATTCTTGGTTTTACCCCTAGGCCTGAATACCTTAGTACTGCCAGGAAGAGCAAAAATAAAAATAAAAATAAAATAAATAGGTTTTTTTTTTTTTTTTTTTTTTTTTTTCATTTTTCTGAATCAGTCTACACAACTGCTACTTAATTTGGAGTGTTTTTTATGCATCACCAAAGAACTTTAGGTGTGGAGTCAAAGGAATTTGGTCAAGATCCTAGGTTTATCACTGACTACCATATTGATTTGGGGAAAATACTTCACCTTCTTACTCTATCATATGGCCTCATTTGATGAAGAACAAGATCTCTACAGTCCTTTTTCCTACATATTTTGAATATTAAAAAGATACAAATGATATATACTATTATATATATAATAATAGTATTATACATTTTATTATATTACAATATACAGTATATTATATACTATATATATTATCAGTGCGCATGCAAATGTGTGTGTGTTTGTACCTGAGGATCAAACACAGGACCTTACACAAGCTAGGCAAGTGCTCTACCACTGACATATATCTCAGTCCAATGAAATATGTTTTCATCTCAAAAATTTCAATACAAATTTTATTATTATCTTTGCCAAATATTGAATTTTTTTCCACAAAATATTCTAAAACATTATGTTATTTTTAGTGTTTTTTTCTAATCATTGAGCATATTTCATACAGGGAAATTTGTGTAGGAAAAGGATATACTCCTCAGAAGTTTCAAGTAAGTGTCCTACAAACTCACATTCAATATGTACCTCATCTGCTACCACATTATTACAGTTTGAATATAAGATCCAAATACATGAATAAAAGTGGAACATCATAGCTTGTAATATGCCTGTTTTGTCAACATAGAGTTTTGATACTTGGACATGCTTGAGTTATTCACTTGCTTAGTATTAAACAAACATAGACTTCACACACCATACCTTTTTAGCACAAGAGAGTGCTGAATTGAAGATCTTGTTGCAGGAGACGGATTCTATTGGCTTATCATCTGACTCTGTGATTAACAGCATAATACCTTCAAACTCTTACCCACTCATAAGCTATAACAAGGAAATGTTTTCTTTCTTTTTATTTATTCTTTATTAATCATTTAAAAATAATGGGGTATGTACAAGTCAAGGTGAAACCTTAGATCATGCTGGCATTATTTATCATACTACATGTTTACATTTAAAAAGTTGATAACAGTGTGCAGTAATCTCTAAACTAGTTATTGGTCCTTTCCAGTATTCAGCAGTTGAAGTCAAATGCAGGTTTTAGTAAAATGTTTGGTAAGTAGCAACACTATTTAGGATGGATCTATTTCAAGATTACACAAACACTGAGTTGTAATTCATATTAGGATGCTGAAGTCAGCCTTAATTAGGGCTTAACTTTTAGTTATGTAATTAAAACAAAGCACTTAGCCTATGAAGAGTCATTTGTATACAGGAATCTGAAGTGGATTTTTTTTTTTTTTTTTTTTTTTGAAGGACAGAAAGGTTTTTTTAGCTCACAGTTCACAGTTACTGGAGGTTTCAGTGCACACTCAGATAAAGTGAATATGAAAACTGAAGAAAATTCTTTCTTAATATTATCATACTAGTGAGAATAAGTTTAGGCTGGAGAATGTCTTTCAGTGGTAGAATATCTTTCCTTGATTCCTTCTCTAACCATCTAAAACAATAGCACGTATAAATTACATTTTGTTCAAAAAACACTGGAAGAGTTACAAAGTTATTTTTGAAGCCACATTAAGTTAGATAAGACTCAACAATTACAAAAAATTGAATCTTGAGAGGACTGTTTTGATATGAGATCTTGGGAAAGCAATGATAAATCTTTCCAAAAAACTACAAACAACTGATTTGCAAATCATATCATTTTAAAAGAAGCCAAACCACAAAATATTTTGAAGCCTGAGTAAAAATATAAAAAACCAAGACAGAATTCTGCTGTCTGTACTTCTGAGTCTGTTAAATCTTGCTTTAAGTTTGCTTTTATTTATTAAGAATAAATTTAACAATGATAGCTGTAGTCATTTGATACTTTGTATTATGACAGAGTCTTGGGTCACTTAATAATGAAAGCATGGTTGGATTTGCCTGTATTTTGATATTTCTTTGGTAGTGACAATATGGGAGGGACTGTTAAAGGAAGAGGTATACTTCTCTTCTACTTCAAATTCACAACAAGCATGTGCTAGCTAGTGCCTGCTTCTAACTCTAGAGTGCCTATCCCGAGTGAAGAACAACACTGGCCTCTGTTTACATTTTTTTTTCTTTTTTTTTTTTTTTTTTTGTCTTTTTTGAGACAGGGTCTCACTGCGCAGTTCAGGCCGGTCTTGAGCTCACTTTTGTAGCCCAGGTTGGTCTCGAACTCGCACTGATCCTCCTGCCTCAGCCTCCCAAGTGCTGGGATTACAGGCGTGCGCCACCACGCCCGGCTCTCTGTTTACATTTATGAGATGAGTTAACAGCTAAAAGCTGGATTCAAAGTTGATGTATTTCTTTTTCTTTGAGAAATAAATAAAGATATAGAGAAAAATGTAGCTCATCTCTTTATATCTTAAGGCAAAAGGGATTTCTAAATTCAGTGTCTTCGGCTTTTTTTTTTTTTTTTTTCTTTAACGGATTTTTTTCTTTTGGTGGTACCAGGAAGGGCCCCCTCCCCACACTGGCTCAGGCTGCTTTAAAGGTGGCTGTGGAGATCAAACCGTCGTCCCCTGTGCCTGAATGGAATTGTTCATGCAGGCGCTTAAATCACTGAGCTAACCAGAAGGCCCCCATTGGTGGTACTAGGGATTTAACTCAGAACCTTGCATTTGTCAGGCAAGCACTTATTCTATTGAGCTATCTCCCTGGCGCCCCCACCAGTCATTTATCTTTACAGAATAATAAATTTCTTCAGTACATGCTATTCTAAATGTATAGAAACCAAAACTATTCTGGACTCAGTTGTATCAAATTTATCCTGCAGTAGAAATTTGATGACACAGCATACAAAGAAAGAGTCCTTAACAACAATTAATCCAGGGGCCAGGGAGATAGCTCACTAGAATAAATGCTTTCCTGGCAAGTATAGGGTCCTGAGTTTAATTCTTGATCCTGAAAAAAAAAAAAAAAGTGCTTTATATTTTGAATCAGGCATAGTGGTTCATGCCTATAATCTCACTACTTGGGAGGCTGAGGCAGGAGGATTTGTATGAGTTTGAGATCAGCTTAGGCTACAAAAGTGAGCTCAGGGCCAGTCTAAACTGCATAGTGAGACCCTGTCTCAAAAAGACAAAAAAAAAAAAAAAAATCCATAGGTTTAATCCATAGAATAAGCAGAGATTTATCTTTTTCTTTTAGGAAACAGATGCTTAAGCTTTCCCCCATAGATCATTCATTTGGAGGACATTTCCTAAGAAAAGGAGCCCGCTAGTCCATCCTCACCACCAGGCTGCATCAGTAAGTTAATTTGGCCAAGTTGCCACATACACATGCAGACATGGTGGACTTCAATTTCTAACAGCTTTAAAAGCATGCATTACAGCAAGATGGAGGGGAGGGGCTATAAATAGCTTCCATCAAGGATCCGAAGGGCTGCTGGAAGATGAGCAGCTTTGCTACAGATTGGGCAAAATAGCAGATGGCAGGAAGAAGCTGTGGGAAGCAAAATGGACTTTTAAAAAGCCACAGATATTAAGATACCACCAAACAAAAAGACAATAACCAACTTTTGATGAAACTCATTTTTGAAATTCTAAATTATTTGCTTATAAGTCTAAAATACATTCTGTGAATATCCAACATTGAAAACTCTGTCTACCTAACACAAAGTAATAATTAACTATCTTCAGATATAATTACTTTATGTTTCACTCACTTTCCCAGAATTTGCGAGTGCTTGATTTTTTGCTGATTTCAAGAACTGGATTTGTCAGTTTAATTTTTTTTTAACAACCTTAGATGAGGTTGAATGTTTCATAATAGTGAATGTTGCTCTTATATTTTAACAATGGAAGACATGATTTTTAGAATTTTTTTCTGCTCTTCTTTGTAAACTGATGTTAACAAGAATTGAAAACCTAAAATTTCCTATTCATTATTTAGTCTCAATTTTTTGATGTAGCCTCTCAGTTTTTATAAAACCTAGCATCTACAGATCGAACAAGAAAAATAATAAACACAGGGCCAGAGAGACAGCTCGGCAGACTAAAATGCCTGCTTATGTAAGTGCAGGGACTGTGGCTCAATCCCCAGCACCACATGCTGTGCCAACCCTGCCCCCTAGGGTGAGCTGAGCCAGCCAAAGCCCAGGCATAGTGACATCTGTCTGTAATCCCAGTGTTGGGGTGGCTGAAAGCAGGATGATCATCACAAGTCCAAGCTGTGTTGTGAGACCCTGCAACAACCAAATACATAAAAAATAAAATAAAAATTCCTTAAAAAAAGAAAAGAAATTGGGGCTGACCAGATAGCTCAGTAAATTAAAGCTCCTGCTTAGGCAGATGCAGAAGCTGGGTTCTATCCCTAGTGTGCCATGCTGGTCCCAACCCAGGGGCATAAAAAATCCGCGATTGAGACTAGATGTGGTGGAGTACGCCTGTAATCCCAGCTCTTGAGAGGCTGAAAAACAGGAAGGATTACTGTAAGTCTGATCTGTGTAGTGAAACCCTATAGATACGGTACTAAATACATTTTAAAAAAAGAAGAAAAATAATAAATGTATTTGGGTATATTAAATCATAGAGCTTGGTATCATTTAAAAAAAATTATTGGATTCTGATAATATTCCTATTATAACTCTGAGACAAATAAATGTTAGTGCTTGCTTTGGATATGATCCAAAAAATAAAGTGGGGCCTTTAGGGTAAATGGTGTAATAGATAATGATTATAAGTTTTTATTATGAGTTTTTTGAAACAAATGCAACTGGTGGTCAGTATTATGAGATCATATCTATCTAAAAGGGTTGATCTGCTACTTGTCCAAGTGAACTATTAAATGCCAGATAAACAAAGTTATAAAAGATGTTCATGGTTTCTAGGAGTTTGGGGAATACATGAGACACGGTCAGTCCTGGAAGTAAATTGGCTCCTCTGAAATAATAAATAAAATACAAATCATCAATTTCAGATGATGATTTTCTCTGCAAATCAAATCCTCTTAATTAGATGGCTTCAAGATTGTTTCCAATATCAACATTTTATAATTACATAAAAGTTACTCTCACTCAGAATGCTTCAATCCTGACGACAGTTTTATTTTCTTCTCTAAACATTGTTAATGCATTATCTTAGTTTTTTATTGCCAACGCAAAATACCTGACACTCAAAGTTAAGAGAGAAAAGGTTTATTTAGCTCACAGTTTGTAGAGGTTTTAGTTCATGATGGGCGGGTTTCAAGACTGGGTGGCACGGCAGAAGGGCATCATGGAAAAGAAATATTTCACAGTAAAACCAGGCAGGCAGAAGGCAGCAAGCCATAAGTCATAAGCAAAAGCATAGCAGCCCTCGCTCTATAGCAGCCTCTCTCTATTGCTTGTATTTTATGTAGCCCACTCCCCTTCAGGCAGCACCACTCCCACCCCTCATCCTAGCACTACAATGGGACTCAATCCCAGCGTCATGTCTTTGATTGCAGCATCTCTTCCATTTGATCGAGCCACCCCCACCCCCAAAAGCCCAAGCTATGATCATGTGGGGGTTCGGAGGGACATTTAGACACAAGCCATAACATGCTTTGTTTAAAAGAAAAACATGTGCCAGAATCCATGGGAAGATACACATATTATGGTCTCAGGGGAACATGAAGCTTCTTAGTTTCTTAGCACCTCACTGGTCTTTCTGGCACTATTGGAGAAATAATTGTAGTATCTCCAAAGCAGCATACGCAAAGTCTAGAGTTTCCATTTTGTAATTGATCATTTTTAAATAATACTAACCCCAAACATGTAGGAAAGACAGAAAGACAAAAGACAGACAGACAGACAGACAGAGAAATACAAAAGAAAAAAGAAAGATAAAAGGAGGGAGAAAAAAAGAGGTAAAATTCATCATTCTACTAATGCCTTTGGAGTAAGTTACTGGCTATCATGTGCCTTTGAACACTTAGGCTTCTATTTGTCCTCACTTTTATTCCAAATATAGTTTCTTCTGTGTGTGTTTCTCTTTCTGTGTATGTATGTGTCAACATGTGCATTGATATTGATAGATCTGAATTTTATGCTTTTAAGAGAACATTTTAAAAAATTAGTGCTTCTTTATATAGACTAAAACAAAACTAAAAATCTACCATCTCAAAACTTTGCAGTTGAACTTTTGCAAGACTCTTTGTAAATCAGATAAGGTTGCCCTGTCTCAGGAGCTCTCATTCCATGAGGCTTCAGAACATTTAGCAAATTAAGAAACTCCCTTCTTTCCTCTGGATGATTAACTTGCCTCTAGGACTTGGAGCTCTGAAGCTGGATTTCAGCTTCCAGGTGTCCTCTTGGCTGTAGCCCTAGAGTGGGCCAGGTCTGCCCAGCTATGCCCTTGGGGTATGTGTGAGCAACTGGAATCAGACAGATTTCCTGGAAGCTCATAAAAATCATTCCTCTTCAGTGATGTACATGTGCTTTGAGATGTGCTTCCAGGAGGGTGTGGACTTACCTTTGAACAATCAGAAGTTGTGTGTGTTATACAGGTCCAGTAGTGCTTGTGGGGTGTGGAGGTAAAGGAAAGGCAGGTCCAGACTTCAAGCATACGGTCTCATTGGAATACAAGGCCAAGGACAGTTGCTTTGAAAGTCATGGTCAGAATGCAAAATCACTTACTTTTCCTCTTTCTTGCTTTCTCTTAGGAGAATAGGTAGAAGGATCTTGAATATTTAGTTAAGATAACATAGTAGATTTCTTATCTCCAGTTTATAAAGAACAATTAGTAATAGAGTGCATCTATCTGGCATGCATTGTGCAGAAACAATTACAAAACAGTTGTCAGGTTCAAGTAGCCTAGGAAGCTTCTTAGAATTAAGGGCTTAATAGCATACTGCAGAGCATAATCCAGCCAGTGAAGAGTGGTGTGAAATATTTCCCTATCTGCATGCTGTGTTTAAAGGCAAAAATATAGGTATTGTGTACTAACAGTGAAAAAATAAGAGTCAATAAAATAAGAGTGCTAAGCTGAGACAAGGAAGCCAAGACAGCCCACTGTCATTCTGTCCTCCCTCACTGACCCAAGTACGTGACTGCCAAATGAATGGCCAGGGATATGCACTGAAGCAGTAGCCATGGAGTAGTCCATGGATCCTAGACTATACCTAGGATCCACGCCAATGCTAGAACATGGTCTAAGCAACCAACAAAATAACTCATCAGGTCAGGCATTTACACAAGCACACTCACACCTGGGTGGAGATCTCAGGAAAGAAACAATCCTGATAAGTGATCTCAGGCCAGGTGCCATGTCCTCTAACTTCAAAGGAGAATCCACTGGGGCAAAGTGTTAGAAATGTATTTTTGCAGGAGAGTTAAAATATTGACACCTGTGCAATGGCAACCCAGAGAGAAATTCACTGCTCATGCAACAAAAGTTTGCAAGGTGATTTGGAATCAGTCAAGAGAGAATACAGAGTTTAGGAAGGAAGCCAGGGAGCTTGCATGTCTGTAATGCTTGTCCTGCTGCCAGAGATGAACACTCCCGCCGCCTTGGCCTCCGCTGTTGGAGAGGCATCGCAGTGGCTGCAGTGCTCTCTCAACATAAATAATTTTAATCTTCAAATGCACAGGAGACATGTTTCCCACAAAGGTGGGAAGACTTTTTTTTCTTACCCCTTTAAGGCAATTTCTAATGCTACAAACTTCAGCCTCCTATGGAATTTTCATCTCAAGACATGGCTGGAGGTCTGAGTGTCCTTCTGTGCAGTTTCCCAGAATGCACTTGCTTTTTCTTATTCCAAGTGTCTCCTACACCACAGAAGCTTCCAAAGAAGTAAAAGGCTTAGCCCACATTCAAAAGCAAAGAACAGGCTGGTAGCTCCTGCCAGTCATGTGGGCCTTTATTGAGATCTTTTTCATCTTTGGTGACCCCAAAGGATGACATAATCAGTGATGTCCTTCTCCTTTTCTCTCTTGTCTTAACAACTTCAGATGACAACTTTTAAAAATAACTTCCATTTGAACAGAGACATTCTCTTTAATTTGGAAGTATATTTTCCCTGATGGAGGACAATCTTTACATTTGTAATCTTTGTACCTTTCCTAGTGACATGCGCTACCAACACAGATCCAGATTATTTGACACTGTCTCTGTGTGAACGTGGTTCCAATGTCAAGTGCCAAATAATGGACTATGCTCGAATAGTATTAGGTTCTCTTCTCTAGTCAGGTTCGCAGGGCTTAGTAGTGGGCAGAGAAGGCTAAAGAGCAGAGTGAGAGAAAGGGGAAACGTCTAGGAGAGAGGGTGATAGCTGGAGGAAAGTGGCTGGTCATTTCTAACTTGAAATCATTCTGCACTCAAGCTATCTTCTTGCAGGGACTCAGCGTCTAGACGGGAAATAATGCAGTTCTACAAGGAGACTTTAGAAGGCCACACTGGGGATTTATGCTGGCACTGAAGGCATAATTTGAACTTTTATTCACCTGAAATAAAAACAAAAACTACCCCAAAAGGTGAGAAATATTTTCAATAAAAAGTTAAGAAATGGTTGCTTAGGATGATTTTTTTTTTTTTTTTTTTTTTCAAATTGCATCGCAAACATCTTTGGTGTAAACAGGGATAAATCCCTGTTAGGTGTTTGATATTCTACCACAAAAACATCTTACTAAAGTTATTACCTGGGTCTGTATTTAAAATGGCCTAGAAAACAAGGAAAACTTTTTTTTCCTTCTCTCAGACTCTTGATCTCTACCTCTCAAGTCATCTGAGAAAAATTCTTTCAGTGATTTTTTTTTTCCCTGTATTTTGGGCAGGGTCTCATGACACAGCTTGAACTTGTAATGATCCTCTTATTTTTGGTTTCCCTGGCATTGGGATTATAGGTGTGGGCCACCACACCTGCCTGGACTTGGTCAGAGGCTCAGCATACCCAGGGGTAGGACTGATGTTACATGGGGTTGGGTGCTTTTCATAGGGACAAAGAGGACAGTTGAGAATCTCACTGCTGTCGTGATCCATATCCCCCTCCCCTCCCACACACACCCTTGATGAAAGATTCTTCTACGGGTACCCTGCTGTGCTGTTAGGAAGCCAGGGACATTAGCACAGCACTCACTTTCCTTCAGGGCCAATTAAGCAGTAAGTATGAAGCATCCAGACCCTGGGTGCCTTTCATTTCTCTTTCAGCAGTTTGCCTTTTGGTCATTTAGCCTGGTTCATTAAGGAGGGTGTAACTCAGATCTGTCCATTTGGCTCACTGTTAGGAGCTCTAATGGGGGCTCTCCTGGGAAAGGCAACTGAAGCAAATGAAGTGAAATATGGACATTATCTCTGGTTTAGCATTATCTAACCCAGTGGATTTCAATATTTACCTAAGAAGACAACATTCAGAGGTAAAATATATCTGCACTGTAACATGATTTTAATTAAACTGCTAGAATTGGTTGAATGAAGCAAATATACTCTTATGGGAAAAGGGTGTTTATCCTTCTCTTCTTAGTCCTCAAATACATGCCTTTCCTCTACCAGTTCCTCTTGGAAAGACATCTTTTCTAGAGCATCAATACTTGGAATTCTTTGGGATTCAGACCCAAGTAAAGTCATAAAGGCTTGCAGAAGGAGCCTGGTGCCTGTCATCCATTGGAAACAGTTCCTGACATACAAGAGGATTGCTGAGATATTTTAGAATAATGAATGCTAAACACTGAGGTGGGAAAAAAAGAATGCATTTCTCCACCTCTTTTCTATGGATTTCTCTACATTTCTGTAGGCTTAAAATTGAAGAGCGGTTAAGATTTTCCTTGTTTGCTGGTAATTTAATAAGTATATTAATTGGAAGGGATTGCAATCTACTGGGGGAAGAGTTTCCTAACAGTAAAGAGAGAATGGTAGTGATTTTTTCTCACAGATTTTTTTTACCTGTTTGGTGGACAAGGCCCAGGATTCAAGTTTCAAGCACAAGCAGACTACTTGTTAATATCAGGAGCAATTATAAAGATTTCCACAATACTAAAGAGCATCTGTTTTTTCTGTGTTCTAATCTGTACCGGAACATTGATTCTCTTTGTTGTTTATCCTAGAATTTGTTTTTGGTATTCGGACTGCATTTTAATCTTCAAAGACCACCTTGCCTGTTTTTATTACTAAGAACACTTAGATCACCCATCCTGCACTACTTTACTGGCAACATCTGCCTCTCCGTGGCAAAAACAACAAAACAACAGGATACTGTCTCCTTCCAAAGTTGGTAAGGGTTTTTCTTAACCTTTTCTCAATAACTGATGCCTTCTGGTAAGCATCTTTGGCCTATCTTTTCTCTCGAGCTCAGGCTCATTTATGTACCTGCCCATTGGACTTGTCCATCTGAATGACGACTGGGACCACATACTCTCTTGTGTCCTCCCTAACGTGTTTCCTTTCAGACATTTCTCTTCTTGGAAAACACCATTCCTTTAAACATTTAGGATAGGAACCTATATTGAACTACCAGTCTTCATTCTCTTGCACTCCACACATTCAGTGAATCTCCAAGGAGCAATTATTTTACTTCCTAAACACTCCTGAAATCCTTTACTAGTTTAGCCATACTTCCTTCACTTAGGCTCTCATGTTCTGTTCTCCAAATGACTCTGAATGACTTGCTTTTGCCTAAAGGTAAGGTCCCTGCCTATGAGTCTAACATTCAAGATTCTCATAATCATGGCCTCTCAATAATTCATAGCCTCTTCAGGGCTATTCCCACCTTCTAACTTTAGCAACCTACACACCCAGTGATTGCTTTTATTTCCAGTACTTGAAGTCTCTCTTCCTTTTTGTCCTGTTGGACTCTAAGCCACCACCCTCCATCACCCGTATAACCAAGGAGTTAAGTTATGCCGCTCCCTACGATCCTGCTGGATCTTGGCTGTGTAGTGTGTACTGTTCATCACCTGGGTTATATGCTAATTATGTTTGCTCCTGTTTCCTCCCACACTTCTCCTCTCACTGAATTTTCCACCCAGAAATCTCACTGACCAAAGAGCTCACAAGTGACAGTTGTTGTTTCCGACTTTGTTCATAATAGAGATACCCACCAGGATAGAGTGAATCCGATGCCTTTTCTTTTTCATGACCACAATTCATCTCTCAACATCCACTGGCGTACCACTCCCTCACTGATTTCTTATCACATTTATCTGAGCTTCTACTTAAATATTAGGTGAGAGTCTAAAACACAGGGCTGTGTGCTAGTGTCTACCACAGTGCCTGAGACATAGTTATAATATTTGTAGTGTGAATAAGGTAAATGCATTATACCATTTAGATCCTAAATTCTCTTCATTCCTGATTTATTGTCAGTACGCAGCCCCACCCACATGTGATCCTGGGTTGCAAAACTGTAATGAATGAAATTCAGACTTAGTGTCTCTCTTAAACACAGGCCAAAACAGACTCCTCAGTTAATAAGCATAATGTCCAGATATTCTGGTCCGTGAGCACACTGCAAGGAGATTCACCTGTTGCTCAGACACACTGCTCCCACGAATGTCTAATGCATGACTGCTGAAGAGGTTAGACAAAAGGCGACTCTGCGGCTGAAATGATGGCAAGGATTCATCACTTGGTGGGCTGCCAAGCACAAGCCAGCCCCAGCTGTTCCATTAACAGTGAAAACGCCAGGCACTGCCAAGCATTCCTATCTGCCTGAGCAATTTGGCACAGTTGCTACTAGGTCAGAATTACAATTCACAAGGCGAGTCCAGCCAACAGTCTGCCAAGCAGTCTGAGCTACAGAAGACACACTCACTTTCAAAGAGTGGCACATGATAATGCAATCACTTGTATGGTAATTGGTAATGCTTAGCAGCTGAGTCTTAAGTGCTTTCTTTAGAGCAATTCATCTAATCCTCACAATAAACTTACATGCTAGGTACTGTATATGTCACATCATTCCTATTTTACAGAGGAAGACAGCAGGGCATGGAGAGGCAAGTTATCGGCCCCTAGTTACCCACATGGCAAGTGGCAGAATAGAAATTCAAGTCCTCCATGTCTGTCTCCAAGATTTCCCCTCAAATGCCACACAGCAGTGCTTTTCATCACCTCTATGCCTAACTGCTTCAACAGGGCTCATCTGCTTGCCTTTGAAGACGTGTTATAAACAAGATCATACAACGGCCAGGAATAGACAGCCTACCTGGTATAGACTTAAAGCTTATAATGGGGCTAGAATAAACTTCTAACCAAGCTTGCAGTATCTTAGGTCCCCTCCTATTCCCCCGTAGTACTGCATAGAACTGGCCAAAGCTAAAAAGCATTCTCTGGTTTGCATTTATTTTAGTGGGAAGCTATTTACAGTGAATTTAGTAAATAACATACAAACAAGTAACTATAATTATAGCAGATGGAGATCATTCATCTGTTCCTCATAATCATTATTTACAAAGTGAAATGCAAATCATTTAGCATTAAGGCTTCTGGAAATAGAGGCAGCCTTAGTCCTGACTGTCCTGGCTGTGTGTGTCTGCACACAGTGGACGTGCAGTAGGTATCTGAACCACCTCATACCTCACGCTACGCAGCATTTCTTGGCTCCTGTTCTCTTGCTTTTGCTTTGCTCCAAACTCTCTGCCCTAGGCCCATGGCATCCCCAAAATGCTCCCTTATGTGCCCAAATTTGACAGCTATTTCTGCATCTGTTGGTCCTGAAGGAGACCTGGATCTCCCCTCACATGTCTCTTCTGTAGTGAGCTCAGCTTACTTTACTGCTCCATCAAGTTGGTCCCAGGAAAATAAATTTTCTGAGTTTGTTTCTAAATCTTAATTTTCCCACAATTTCAGAAATTGAGGTTACCAACCTTATATTAGTCTAATTGCCAATTTCTCCTTCTTATACTCACTCTAAACCTGGTGTATTATTCAGTTTTCTTGTTGCAGAGGCACAAAACCTGACACAATTTGCAGGCAGCGAAGCTCGACTGGTCCTGTGGGTTCAGGGAGTTCAGTCCATGACAGCCTGCCTCCAGGGCAGGAATGTCACGGCAGAAGGGCACAGTGAAGCAATGTCCTTAATTCACTGTGGCTGGGAAGCAGAGCAGGGGAACAGTGCCGGAGAGGGAGAGGTCAGAAGTAAGCACAGACTCCAAAATCACACTTCTTGACCTCCTCAGTCATAGGCAGGAGTGTTCCCCACCCAACCCTGTACAGGGCCCCCTCCAAAGTCAATCAAATTAGTTTTTTCATATCTTTCCTTCATCTCAGCTCTGGCTTTTCCCAGCAGAGGAGGCAAAGTCCTTGTACACAGTTGCCTTGCACAGCACTGTGATCCCAGGATCTCCATTGGAAGACGATCTGAATCTTTTTAGCCCCCGAAGTGCTTCATTCACAAGTCTTCAATCCGCTACTTTATCGTGACCCAACACTTCCTCTTACCTCTTTTACTCTAAATCCGGACTTGCGTTAAGTCCTTCCTTACTCTCTAAACTACACTCAATTCCCTAGCCTTATTCATTATTCATCAGGAAAATGCCCTCTCTAAATTTGTTTCCTTTGTTTTCCCCTGTGATTCCTTCTCATTACACTGAAAGCAATTCCACAGTTTTACAAATAAGTATCATTACCAGTTCCAGCTCCCTGTCCTTGTGAAGCTATTTTACTCATTCCTGGACACATTTCCCTCTATTCCTCAGTGCTTTCTCTAAGCCGTTCCTATTCATTTCCAAGTCTGACTCACTGTCAATGGACGTATGTGGCCACTGCACTGAGGAAGTTGAGACTCTTGGTTATGAAATATTTTAGTGCTGTGGTGGGGATAAGTGTCCCCCAAAGACTCCATATATTAAAGCTGTGGTTGCCAGCCACTGCATTATTGGGAGGTGGAGCAACCTTTAGGGAGTAGATTTGGGTCTCTGGGAGCAGGTCCTTAAGAGATTTTTTAACCACACCCTCTTTTTTCCTCTTCAGTGTTGTCCTGTGTTCCCTGCCACACGCACTAGTCATAATATGCTGTCTCATCACAGGTCCTGAAGCAACCAAACAGCCACGGACTGAAATTGCCCAAACTATGAGCCAAAGTGAACTGTTCCTCTTTTTAAAAAGTTGATGAAGCTCAGGCATTTGTTACAGTAGCTAACACACTCAGTGACTCTACCAATCCTTGTCAAATTTTCTCTCTAGGACTTTTGTCAGTCTCTACAGATACTTCTTAGACAAGACTTCAGCTGTGTTTCTTACTTCATCTTCTAAATTAATGCCTCAGCAATTAGTGCGTCTGATCCTTTTTCAGAGTTCTGATCTCCAACCCCCCTCTCTGTTGTTGGTTTTTTTTTTTTTTTTTTTTTCAGACTCACCTCAGGCTAAATACATGCTTAAATCTATCCTATTCTAATTAAAAATAGAGAGCCCAAATCAAAATAACAACAATGAACAGAAAACTGAGACACATCCCATCCCAACTCTCTCCCATCTCAAGTAGTCCTCAGCGTTCTTTTCTTTCCCAAATAAATGTCTTCAAAAAGCAAGTCTGCTCTGGTGTGAACACTTCTTTTATGCACTAGGTTAAATCTTATCTTTTTATAGTCTGTCCCTCTCCGTGAAGCAGCTCTGCCTGCCAGGACTCTGCCAGCGGGATGGGACAGCCTTTCCCTTAGGTGCTCTGGGATATTGTGCCTGTTCCCATTGTTGCTGTCTCTTCCCTGTATTTGAGTGCTGGGCAGTGAGACCATTCTGGACATGGATAGTGTGATGTTCATTGTTGTGTTCCCATTGCCCGGAGTAACTGGCACGTGAGACAGAATTCATGTCTTTGTTAAATAAATTTCCATATAAATTTCTGTCAAATGATTCTGTTCCATTTGTGGTGCCTGTTTATTGCTTTAATATGATTTGATCATTTTTTGATACAGCATATTGCTATATCCTGCCAGAGCAATATTGTTCCCATCTGTTGCACTGAGCTTCTGCAAAAGCCTTGGGAGTTCACTGTAGTTCACAGAGGTCTCTTGGCTGAAGTTAGCTGGTTATGACGTTAGCCCTTTACTCACATGTCTGCCTCCAGTGGCCAGATTTCTGGACTAGTAAATTAAAAGATATCATGAGTACAAGATTAGATGACTTCTTTCTTTTTGTTTTCTGAGACAGGATCTTACTATGAGTTTCAGGTTGGCTTTGAACTCACTGTGCAGCCTACCCTGGCCTCAAACTTTCATGGATTCTCCTGCTGGTCTCAACCTGCAAGGTGCGGGAATTAAAGGAGTGTGCCGCCATGACTAATTTTTTTATTATCCTTCATACATGCTTTAATACACATTATCTCCACAATCTTCTAGTACTGTAGTTGTTGACTGTGTCAACTTGAGAAGTTAAAAGCTTAACTAAATCAGCTAGGCAATTGCACACCCTAGGGTGTTGATGTCCCACCCTGGAGTAACCCATCATTTAAGCGTGTAAAGGCAATTGAGGGAGGATGGAGCATTCCATTTCCTCAGACCAGCTCCAGTCTTCACAGTCAGCTTGGACATTATCTGCTGGCTTCAAGTGTAAACTCCTCAGCTTCTGCTTTGGATCCTTCAGCTGCTGGTGTAGACTCATTAGCCTTCCGTCGCAGACCCATCAGTTCCTTCTGGATAGGGACTTGATTGGAACACCGCAGTGAGCTCCAGACTTTTGACTGAATTCTTCAGTCTCCGGTGTGCAGACACTTTCTGCGTACTTCCTCCTCAGACTCTGTGGCTGACCGTTGTAAGCCTGCCGTATAATTCCTTATATATTTATACGTCTTGTGTTATACCTCCCCCTCTAGTAAAACCCTCACTAATATAATTACTATCATAATTCCATAGGAAGGAGGCTATTTTAATAAAAACAAAAATCCCAAGAAACTTCAAACAAAGGGCAAGCTTTACACTGAGTAAATGTAATGCCACTAACATTAAGCATCCTGATATACACATCTGCTCAGGCTGCCATGACAGAACACCCCGGGCTGACTAACCTAGGCAACAAGATTTTATTTTCACAGTTCTGGAGCTGAAAGTCCAAGACTGTGGTGGTAACAGGGTTGGTTTTGGGTGAGACCCCTTCCTGCCTTGTCACTGTTGTCTTATCTGAACCGTCTTTGTGAGTTCTCTTGGGATTTCTTGCTCTTCTTTTAAGAATGCCATTCCAATGGTATTAGAGCTCCAGTTTTATGACCTCATTACTGTCTTACTTGTTCTGTCTCCAAACATAGTCACATGGGGATTAGGGCTTCAATGCAGTAATCTCAGCGTAGTCACAAAGTTGTCCTAACAGTTATCTTTTTCATCAGATATTTAATCTTCAGCTGACACTCATGTATAGATCAACATTAGCAAATAGAAGCCCTAAACATTATAAATACTATATATTAGTTTTTTAAAAATATCCTTTTTTATTTATTGGCTAATTTAACTTCTTTTCTTTTGGCAAATTTTCATCTCATATTTATTTATCTATCAGTGGTACTTGGGATTGAACTTAGAGCCTTGTGCATGCTAGGCAAGCACTCTACCACTGAGCTGCATCCCCAGACCTCATCTCTGTTAAATGACAACATACTCTGGGACAAAATCCTTAGATACAGTCACTTTTTGTTTAAATGTAACCATCCATTCAAAGATATGCACTGAGCACTGAGCCATGTGGACAGAATGCAATCGAATCTCATTAGCTGTGGTGTCATGGATGGAATATTGAGATTAAAACCATGACACTATAATTCTATCCTCTTTTCTGAACTTTCTTCCTTTTTTTTAAATGGAGATATCACAGGTATTTCCTTAATTTGCTTGAAAGGATGCTTGGGAAGTGATTTATATCCAGTATGGTTTTTTTTTTTTTTTTTTTTTTTTTTCAGTACTGGGGATTGAATTCAGGACCCTATGCTTGCCAGGCAGGCACTTATTCTACTGAGCTATCTCCCCAGTGCTTCCAATGTGTTTTCTGATATGTGATTGTCTTAGGCATTCTTCTTTCATTGCTGAAACAAGTACCCAACATGCAAAATCAGGGAAGGAAAGGCTTATTTAACTTACAGTGACTGGAGGTTTCAGTCTATATTCAGCTGGCTCCAAGGCAGAGTGGCACATGGCAGATGGCAGCCTTTCATGGCAGCAGCTAAGAGCAAGAGCAAAGGGAGGAGTAGCAGCAGTTCAAGCAGCTAACTTCTCTTCCTTCCTTAACACTGAAATGAAAATTACCTACCTCAGGGGAGGTACAGCACCCACACCTACAATAACCAGTCACAAATTCCAGAAGCTGCCCCATGACTGCATGAGGCTTTGGGGGGACACCTATACACAAACCATAACATTCTGCCCCTGGACCCCCAAAGACTCATGCACATCCCTTTATACAAAAGATATTTTAGTACATCTCTAAGAGTTGCCAAAGTCCCAACAGTTTCAGCATTGCTGAAAAGTCCAAGTCCCAAGTCTCTATGAGCCCCTATACAAATGAAAAGTTAAACACGTTCAACATTCAAAGGCAAAAACAAACATTACCATTCCCAAAGGTACGAACAACAGGTTACCAAGCACTGGGACCAAGACAAGTCCAAAATACAGAAGGGCCAACATTAAATCCTATAGGTCCTTGTGGAATCTGTGGTCCAAAGCAAGCTGTGGTAAACTGTAGGCTCCATGTGGCTCTACCCATTATGGTACTCTTGGTAGTTGGAGATCTCATGGATTCTCTCCTAGCCTGGCTTTGGTCTCTCTTTGCAGTTCCCCTTAGATGACCCACATTGCTGGCTTTTCCAGACTTCTGGGGTTCCACTGAATAGGCTTCTCACTTACAACTTTACACACTGCCCTCTCAGGGGCACACTGCCTGGCCTCCAAGGCCTTCTGAAATCCAGGTGGAAGCCTTCTTTATCTCAGAACTCTTGCATTCCTGATGTGCCTAAAACCACTGCCACATGGATGATGCCAAGGTCTGCTGCCAGGTGGAACAGTAGCCAGGTTTTCTTCTTTCTTGGCTATTGGAGTTGAGTACGTGGATTGCTCTGCACTATGACCCTGATTCTGAGGAATAAATTCTCCATACTGGTGCCATTCTGGAACCTGGTGCAGGTGCCACTGCCATTCTGCAACAAATGGCTTAGCAGCTTTACTCTAAAGGCAAAATCCCTGACCTTTGCAGTTCTGAGGCTGCAAAAGGTGGAGATCTGACACTCCCTGTGATGCCCTTAGGCCATCTTTTCCATTCTCTGGTTCTTTCTCAGGCATGGAGAAGCTCTTAGCTCCATCTTAGTAGTCCACATCTTCATAGGCACTTCTTTTCAAGCCAAACTCACATTTTGAGCCATCCTGCTGGGCCTCTTGCTCTTGATTTGCAACATAAATCTGGCTAAAAGCCCCAATAACAGCCATGCCACCGCTGCTTTGAAATAACTTTTGAAAGGTTAATCAGTCCACTGTTGCTTAAACTCAGTCTCAGGTAAAGTCTCTGGAGATGAGCAAAATTCAGGCAAACTTTCAGCCAAGCCATAGCACAAATCATATGGAGTCCAACAACCAATGCAATCCTTCTTCTCAGCAGAAACCTCCCCAGCCTGGTGTTTACAGGCAGGCCTTCTGTCAGTCTTCTGTTCTGAGCTCTGACCAGAATTTTCCACACAGAAGAGTCAAAGCTTTCCCAGCTCTTCATAAGTAGAGGACATCTCCAAATCTTTCCTATCTCTTTCCATAAAATTCCTGTCATTCCCAAAAACTTCTAATCTACATTGTTAGGTTAGTCACAGCAATGGCCCCACTCCTGGTATCAAATTCTGTCTTAGTTACTTTTTTCTCATTACTGGAACAAATACCCAACATACAAAATGAGGGAAGGAAAGGTTTATTTAGCTCATAGTTATTGGAGGTTTCAGTCCATATTCAGCTGGCTCTAAGGCAGAGTGGCAGATGACAGAGGGCAACCTTTCATGGCAGCAGCAAAGAGCAACAGAGCAAGAGAAGGGAGGATTAGGACCAGCTCAAGCAGCTAACTTGTCTTCCTTCCTTACATTGAAATGAAAATCACCTGCCACAGGGGAGGTGCAACACCCATACCCACAATAACCAATCAGAAATTCCATGTATTCCAAACATAATTTTAGCATTACATTGTGCTATAGTCAATATGCTGAACCTTTTGAAGGTTCTTGAGACCAATATCTGATTCATCCTGTGTACATAAGTGTATGGTTTTGCTATTGATATGTTTTCTGCTTTGTCTGCTTCCAGTCACTTCGTTGTCTATGGCCGTGACTCGTCCCGAAGGCTGACACTAACAACAGTTCTACAAAGTACTGTCTATGGTCTCAAACTTAATCCTAAGGGGATTTGACCATGGAAGATACAAAAAAAAATGTTTTGTTATACAGGTCTTGCTTCGACTTGCCCTTGACCACCCAGCAAGACCTGTA
>PVJA010022833.1:0-26541 GCA_004027025.1 Myocastor coypus
CCCCCCCCCCCCCCCGAGAGCCCAGCACCCGCGGACCGGGCAGGGTCGCTGCCACTCCCTTTGGAGCCCATACACACTCTTGTCCCTGAAGAAACAACACGCTGGAAACCTGGAGCAGGAAGCCCCACACCTGAGCTGACAAGGATCGTGGGATTCTCTGAGGCCAGGTCCAAGAGGTTTTCTGTGATGGAAACCAGATCGACACTTTCACCAGAGAGCTTAGGGTCTTCCAGCCGGAACCAGACCTTTGAGACTGACAGTGGACTCAGGGCCAGATCAGCAGAGCAGCCCTGGGCTGTTTTTAGATTACACGGATGAAAGCCAGCACCCTGTTTTGAGCATTCATACACCAGAATGAAATAAAACACCACGAAAGCTACCCCAAGACATCTGTGTAGCTGGAATGGCATAAATACTTTCTCATTCAGAGCCAGCAGAATAAATTCAATTGGTAATTTTTATAATTTCATAGTGTTCTACTGAAGTGTGATAATGTCATTATCTGGGGCAGAGAATAGGATTCCCGCTTCTTCTCAACCAAAACTGTCCCATTCTTAGAGTAAGTTTCATATAAGGTTTTATTAGGAAAAATTACCCAGGATCTTTGCTGCTAAAATTAGAGTCTGGATCCAAGAAGCACTTGGTATGCTCTTCCCTTCAGGAGGCTGCCGTCTTAGGCGACAACGAGCCCCAAGATTTGCACACTGACTCATCCCCCTTGCAATGGCTCATTGTTTCAGAGAACCCAGCACGCAGTCCTCTGTCAATGGAGAGTCGCAGAGGCTCAAAGGGGCCTCACCATGGGAGAGTGTGCTTCTGTCACAGGGATCTGAAGACAGAGCCGTGACTGGCTGCTCTGAGGAAGGCAGTGTGTGGACACAAAGACACAGAGCCCTGGCGGGCTACCTCGGAGGGTGCCACTGCAGAAGTTTCCCAGGCAGCTTTTTCCAAGATAGCTCAGTCTTCGAAGATGTTGTGAGACCAGAGCTAGCTCAGCACACATACACAAAAAAACATGGTGCTTTTTCTGTTCAAGTACAATAATGCACTGGGTATATTAAAGGCAGAGAATTCTGGGCAAGACACCATTTGGTTCTTCTGACTGGCAATGCCGTATGAAGCCTATGAACCTATGAACCCATGAAGCTATGAGCTCCATGAACCTATGAACCCATGTAACTATGAACCCATAAACCTATGAGCCCTATGAACCCATGAACTTATGAACCCTAGATGAAACTCTTAACTTGCAAAAGTTCCATGGTCCAGGACAGAATCTTCCTGGGGCTCTCTCTTCAGTTGGCTCTGTTCTCTGTCATCCTCCTTATAAATCAGATAACCTGTGCTATCCCCACAGGAGCTCTGTCTTCCTAATAGTGAGAATTTTTATTGGGCTGAAAAAATATCAAATATGTATGGTAAGATTTACAATGCCTAGCATCCAACCTAAAATCACCAGGCATATAAAGCAGGAAAGTATAGTTGGAGGAGAAAACCCATTGGTCAAAGTGACCCAGAACCAACATCTGCTAGAATTAGCATACATGCTTTGCAAATAGAAAAAAAAGTTCTGCATGTCCAAAAAGCAGACATGGAAGACACAAAAAAGACCTAAATCAACTTCTAACAATAAAACCTACACTGTTTAAGGGGAGAGGGAAATAGATACATGACAGATAGATAGATAGATAGATAGATAGATAGATAGATAGATAGATTAATGGCAAATTAAGACCTTAGAATAGGAAGATAAGATTTGTGAATGAAGGGCCTGGCAGGATGGCTCAGTGGTCTAAAGCACCTGCTTAGGAAAGCTTGGGCAAGCCGGGCATGGTGGCACACTCCTGTAATCCCAGCACTCGGGAGGCTGAGGCAGGAGAATTGGTGAGAGTTCAAGACCAGCCTGGGCTACAAAATTGAGCTCAAGGCCAGCCTGAACTGCATAGCGAGACCCTGTCTCAAAAAGACAAAAAAAGAGGAAGCTTGGGTGGCTGCAGGGACTGCAGTTCGATCCCCGGCACCACATGCTGCACCAGCCCTGCCCTGAGGGCAGGCTGAGCCAGCCATAAAAATAAACAAACAAACAAAAATTCTGAAACAAGAAAAAATAAAATAATTTTTAAAAAAGATTTGTGAATGAAAACTATTCCAAATGAAACAGGGAATAGGAAACTTAGAAGTAACAGAACATCAGTCAATGTGTGATAACTTTAAGCTACCTGATATGTATGTAATTAAAAACCCTGAAGGAGAGCAGATGGAACACTGAAAAGGCCTTGAAAGTATAATTACTAAAAACATTCCAAATTTGATGTGAACCATAAACCCACAGATTTAAGAAATATTGCGACACACAAAAGCCAGCCAAGCAAACTACAGCCTACCAAGCCTAAGGAAGAAAAATAGGTGACGTGTCTATTCTTCCAGAAATCTTGTACTTTAATGAAATCTAAAGAAAAATTTTATATAAAAAATACTGCATGGCCTAGATAGCTTCACTGGGGGTATTCTATTAAGTGCTTAAGGAAGAAATAACTCCAATTTAAAGAAGTACAGCCAGAAAGCTGAGGAGGAGAGATTGTTTTCAGTTCACTTCATAAAGCTGCACTACTCTGCCGCCCAAATAAGATGTTCATTCCATGAGACCAGCATTGCCCATACCACAGTGCTGCAAAGATACTGTGTCACACTGTGGTTCAATATCTCTATAAAAAGAAATGCAGAGATGCTAAACAAAGTTTTAGTAAATTGAGTACATATTAAAAGGATACAAATGAGAGTAAGAGACTAGAAAAAATGCTGGAGGATTGACTGGCTACAATTTTGTATGTACTTAGATTTCTAAATGTCTGTGTAAAAATGTGTAACTGCTTTTATCACATTGTATAGGGATTTATTAGAATATCAATGATTGATGGAAAATACCAATTCCAAGTGTAAGATGTTTGATATTCAGAAAGACAGTGATATTAAGTTCAAGTACCTATGCTATAGAGTAATAGTATCATGAAGCTTCTCTTCTGGAGGGTTAAGAATGTAAGTTTACAGACCAAAAATCAAAGAAAAAGAAGGGCTACAAGGATAGCCAGTATTTTGGCTCTAGCCCTTTAAGGTCAGTGAGGACTCAGGACATAAGAGAACCTGTGCTATAACATCCTATAACTCAGTGGTTTCCCAGATTTTCTGTTCAAGGAGATTATGGGGCCACTGAGTAAAGGGATTGACCATGTATAGTGTGCCTAACGAGAGTCACCTAAAAAGAAAACATTCTCTCGGGCTTTCACAGAGAGCAAACTGGTCAAGCAATGGCCATGACTCATCCAGAGGGCTGACACTGATGACAGTTCTACAAAGCTCTGTACATGGTTTCAAAGTAAATCCTGAGGGGATTTGACTGACCTTGGGAGATATACAAGTTCCATATTTTGTTATACAGGTCTTGCTTTAACTTGCCCTTAACCACCCAGCAGAAGAGTTTAACCACAAGGCATAAATTTTAAAGCTAGATTAGTACGCTGACCTGTAAAAGACTTAAACCAACAGCTTCCAACATTGCGAGTTCTGCCAATAACCCATTGCAATTATGGAACACTGGACTATGTATACAACTAATTTCTCTTAGTTCAATGAGAAGAAATTTTTTGTACCAATAATGATTAGAAAAATTATGTGTATATCTGGTGCTCTGTATAACTACTAGGAAGGCAACAATATGCCTTGTATCAATTACTGGGAATGTACTATTAATGTGTTTTGAAAATGTAAAAAAAAAAGGATAATATGTGTCTATGCAGTATTTATCTTGGTAATGTAAGCTTGGCTTAACATAAAATGTAATTCATAATATTGGAAAACATATGATTTTCTTGACACATGAAAAAAATTGAAAAATTCAATGTCTATTCATAATTTTAAAGTAAAGAAAAAAAGAAAAATCCTTCAGCAAGCTTAGAACTAAAGGGGACATGGAGACACCCTTAGCCTAGCATGCATGTCCTATGAAAAACCTATAGCTCGAACATGTTTAATGGGAAGACCAAGCGATTTCCCCTAGATGAAAGGTCCACTCTGACTGCTCCTCCTCAGCACCGCATGGAGGTCCTCCGTAGGGTAACACAAGGCATGAGAATAAGAGGCCCAAATTGAAAGACAAAGAATTAAATGGTCTTCAGATAATGGAATTGTCCATACCAAAAAGTCTGATGGGATTTTTTTTTTCTTGTTTCAGAACCTTTGTTTGTTTATTCACTCATTTTTATGGCCGGCTCAGCCCGCCCCGAGGGCAGAGCTGGCACAGCATGTGGTGCCGGGGATCGAACCACTGTCCCTGAAGCTGCCCAAGCTTTCCCAAGCAGGCGCTTTAGACCACTGAGCCATCCCGCCAGGCCCTCTGATGGGATTTAGAAAACAAAACAAACCCCACTGGGAACAATACATGAACTTGGTGAGCTTGCAGGGCATGTGGTCAGTGGACAATGACTCACTTTATTTCTATACACTACAGTGAAATACAGGATGCTTTCCAACACTGAGGTAGGATGAGTGCACGTCAGAGGCCAGTTTGGCAGCTTGTTGAGACTCAGTCTCAAAAAAAAAAAAAAAAAATTTTCTTTTTAAAGGGCTGGAGTTGTAGCTCAGTGGTAGAGTGCTTGCTTAGAATGCATGAGGCCCAGGGCCCATCCCAGTACCATGAAAAGAAAGAGAATAGAACCACAATAATATCATTTAAATATCCTATAAAATAGACTAAGTGATTCAGAAAAACATATGCAAGACTGAAACATCACCAATTGTTAATGTAAGTAAAGCCAGACCTAAGTAAGTGGTGAGACCTACCAGGTTCTTGCCTTGGTGGAGCCAATACCATTAAAATGTTAATTTTCTTCAAATTGATCTATGCATTTGTTGCAAAGCCAATGAAAATTCTATCAGACTTTTTTTTCAAAAACTGATAAGCTGATTCTAAAGCATGCATAAAAAGAGAAATGATATAGAACAGCCATAAAAACACTGAAAAAATAACCAAATTAGAAGACTAACCCTATTTGGTTTTAAGACATTTCAAAGCTGCAATAATAAAGATAGTATAGTACTGTAAGCATAAAACAAAATTAAGTCAATAGAAATGTGGGTGGGGAAGTGTGCAGGTAGGGAGCAGAATAGGATAAGGCCTAACTGGGTTTTCTGGCTTAGCCTGAATGGAAGGAGAAATTCTGGTAAATTAAAACTTTACCAGAGAGGGGCCCGGCAAGATGGCTCAGTGGTTTAAAGCGCCTGCTTAGGAAAGCTTAGGTGGCTGCAGGGACCACGGTTCAATCCCCAGCACCACATGCTGAGCCAGCCCTGCCCTCAGGGCAGGCTGAACCAGCCATAAAAATAATAAATAAATAAACAAAAGTTCTGAAACAAGAAAAAAAATTTAAAAAAAATTTTAAAAATTAAAAAAAAAACAAAACTTTACCCAAGAATTCCCCTGAGAACAGTCACAAATGCTAGGATAGAAAAAGAAAACAACAACAAAACCTACAGATATGAAAAAGGAAGCCAGAGAGCGCAGGGCACTGGAACTTTCTGGAGGGAGAAAGGCAGAGAACAGAGCCAAGCACAGGCAGCCCAGAGAAGGCCGCCTCCCCTCCTCCAGTCCAGGACACGCGAGGCCAGCCTGGGGAGAGCTCTTAGTAGCGTGCACTTATATCTGTGTGAGAGCGCTCTCTCTCTCGCTCTCTCTCTCGCTCTCTCTCTCTCTCTCTCTCTCTCTCTCTCTCTGGGCTCACTATGTTACAACAGATGCCCACACATCCCCTCACTAACTTTAAGCTAACCATGAAAAGGCACCTCCTGGCCAATCAGCTGCGCACCCTGGAGACAAGGCCAGAATAAACAGCTAGAAGCTACATATAGCCCACTGGAAGCAATGATGCAGTCAGGGAACCCAGAAGTGAATCGAGTCATGGCTTGTTCCAGGTAGGGGAGGGGCCTCTAGCCTCCCATAGGAGAAGCTGGAGAGGCTCGTGGGTACCCATCTTTCCTCCCAGGTCCTTATCCAGGTAGCTATCTAGCCTTTCCACTACTTTCCAATGAAATATCTTTCCTCCCTTAAATTCTGTATGTTTAATTTGTCACTGGCACTGAGTTTATGATCTTGATTAGCTTCCTGTGCAGAGAAGCAATGGTGCTCATAGCCAGAGAAACACACTGACAGCCATATGGGCAACTGGTGTTTGACAAGATGGGAAAGCGCTTCAGCGAGAGGACACTCTTCAGCTACACAGCTGGAGCCCACAGGGAGCAGACAAGCCAGGAGAGGTGTGGAACGGACCCTCCCCACCAGAAACCGACGTTGGGGTGCTTTCCTTTTGAACTCTGGCCTCCAGCACCGTGGTAGCAAAGACTTCTGCTGTCTTGGGCCACCTGTTTAGGGTAACATGTTACAGAAGCCTTCTGAACCTAAAACTGAGTGCGGAAACCCCTAACCTTGATGCCTTATCCACTAGTGAGGCCGAGAAGATGAGACTGCCAGGGGAAATGAAGGGACTGGGGCTGGGCCAGAACTGGCCTGGACTCTAAGGGTAGGAGGCAGGAGGAAGAGGAGTTCACAGAGGCAGCGGCCAGGGAGGGGGCACCCATCCACCGAGTGGGCCTGGTCAGCTTGGTGCTGAGGGGAACTCGAGCTCTTATCAATCACAGCGTGGCTTAGGATCACAGGACGACTCCCTTAGGTAGAAAGGGGCAAGCCTAACACGGTGGGTAAGCAAGCACTGAGATTAGTTCTTAGACTAGATGCTCCCCTCCTCCTTTCCAGAATCAGAAAAGCAGTGTTTGGGGTCTCCAAGGAGCACCTTGCGAGGGCACGTGTCTGTGACACCCATGTAGACCAGTACATGGGGAAACGCAAGTGCCCCGCAGGGCATGGCTCTAAACCCTGCATGAGGAAGCCTCTCTGGCCTTTGGGATTCAGGTCCTTAGTTAGGTACAGCCACTCAGCACAGGTGGCACTCTGAACACCAGTGGGCATCTCTGGGCATCAGTCTGATGCCTGGGTCCAGGCCCCCTCCCTTCCTCATCTGGTGGCAGCCCTGATACACACACCTTGTTCAGCACAAGGGAAAATCAGGAAAAAATGTTTTTCCCATGCTGCCCAAACAAAAGCGAAGCCTCCTGTGCTGCGCTGCCAGTGCACTCCTGACCTCTTTTCTTGGGTTTGACTGAAAATGTGTGAAAATGCAGACCAGCACTGTGCCGGAGTTCACCCTGCCATCTGCGAAGTGCCGTTTAACCCTGCCACAAGTAGGAGGGAGAAGGTCTAAATTCTGAAACAACACCCGGCTGATGCCAAGTACTTCCAAAGCCACCGCTAGCATCAGGAAAGTGGGTCTGTGGATCCCAGCTTACTCCCTCCTGGCCTCTCAGGGGAGCTCCCGAGCCCACTGTGGGGAGCACACACCTGCCACCGGCATCGGGAGGGTTTCCCCCGAGTGTGGCCTCCATCCAGGCTTAGCAGCCAAGCAGACAGGCTGCCCGACAGTGCCGCGCATGCCATGGCACGGAGCCCCGGTCCCTCTGGTGCCAAACGTGCCATCCCTGGAAAAGTGATATTTCTTTGTCTGAGTCCAGTGAAAGCACAGCACGAGCCCAAGTTCTAGTTCATTCCCAGAAGGGAACCAAGAAGACAGCAGGGAAAAAAGGACAGGAGTCCTGGTGGCAGAGACATCTCCGTGGACTTCCATGGGGAGGTTCACTCGGGCAGCCTCGTTTCCTCTGTGCATGTACATTGCATGCCAAAGTAGATATCACTCGGCTGCCCACTGAGTTTGAAGTGGCCATGCCCTGTGTAGCAGCAGGACATCCTGCCAGCTCTAAAAACTGGTGGTGACAAGTGTGACCCAAGCCCCAGTGTGTGCCCAGGACAGGCACTGGCCTGGGTGCCTTACTCCCCATAACTGACTACCCCACGAATTGCCACAGACAGGCTCCATAACATAGGTACAGGACATAGAGGTGAGGGACTGAACACAGGAAATGTGCTCAGGGTGACGGGAGGAGCGAGGGCAGGGCTGGAGGTGTTAATAATGTCAATATCTATCTGCAAGGCATGGACGCTGACCCACTCTGTCCACAATGCCCATCCCCATGCGACTCTTCTTCTCTGGTTTGCCCCCTGCCTCTCTGGTTTGGGTACAGTTAATCAGTTTTGGTCTGAATCTGTAATTTTCACTCAATCATAAAGCTATGCAAGCCAGGTGTGGTGGCACATGCCTGTAATCCCAACACTTGGGAGGCTGAGGCAGAAAGATTGGTGTGAGTTAGAGACTAGCAGCAACCGTTAGTGTCCAGGCCTGCCTGCTGGCAGAGAAGGCCTGGGGGCTGGGCGGGGCAGGAAGGAGGCTCCTTTCTCCTGCACAAGGAGCAGACTGCGGCCAGCAAGGAGAGGGATTCTTCTGTAGGATGGGGAAAGGCGGAAGCTGTCGCCTGACTTAGGGCTCCTGAGAGCCAGGCAGAGCAGTGCACGCCTGTACTCCCTGTACTCAGGAGGCTGAGACGGGAGGACTGTGCAAGTTCAAGGCCAGCCTGGCCTACAGAGTGAGTTCATGGCCAGTGAACCACATAGCGAGACCTTGTCTAGAAAAATAATTTCTGAGAGACGATTTCCTAGAGCACGCTCCTAAATCAGACACTTTAAAATACACACACAAAAAGAAATGTGAAAAAATTCCTTAAAGCTCTAAAAATAAACCTGCATATGGTTTCTCTTGCTCACCCAGATGTTGAGATAGCACAGTTTTTCCTCTAAGTAGAACACAGCTGCACAGATGGTGGACCAGGTCAGCGTCCCCACGCAGTGCAGCTCAGCTCTTCACAGACCCACTGCGATCTCATGCATCTGAGGGTGCTGCTGTGGGAACCTCCAGCCGCTACCTCACGTAGGAAGATGGGAGGCTTTGCAGGATTACCTGCATGGTCCCAAGTACTCAGGAGATCTTTAGAACAAAAGAAAGAGACCGAGCCCTGCCACGACTCAACCTGACCTCTGGACTAGGCTGGGAGGCGAAGAGCACCGTGCGCCCAGGGATGCAGGAAGCAAGGCAAAGGGGCTCAGAGAAGCTGCTTCCAGGCTCCCGACCCTCAGAAGGGCCGTCTCAAGCCAGTGGGTCTGTGGTGCTTTACAACAGCAGGTGTAGGAAACTAGCGTGGATTTCAGCGCTGCTCAGGATCCACAGTAGCTCCACGCACATCAGTCTTTTCTGTCACAATTGCAAAATGACAAAGGATGCGAACAGCAAACACTTTCATTAAACTGCTTGAGTTTTGAGTCTTGGAAGGTCAGGGCTCCTGCAAGGGCTCCGGAGCCAACGCTGGTGTTCAAGCACAGCCCTGTGTTCACGGGTAGTCTTAGTCTGCTGGGGTTCTGGTGCCACAGCCGCCCCCCCAGACACACACACAGACACACACACACACACACACACCCCTCGCCTTCAAACAGTTGTATTCCCAGGTGCAAAGCAGAAATGGAACTGATTTTCCCCTTCTTTATCAATGAGCGAGCAAGCATGTCTGTGTGCACTGAAGCAGTGAGACTGGCAGGATAAAGAACAGCAGGTCTCCACACAGAGCAAAGCAGCCTGTTACTGTGATAAAGGCCTTGAGACTGAGCTCTGAAACAAAGGAGAAAAGATTAGAAAAAAGAAAAAGAAGAAGAAGAAGAATGGCGTCTCTGCAGTAGTCTCCACTTCACCCAGGCTACCTGAAGGTAGGACCATTAGCATAAGAATAGGATGAGCCTTTGCATTTCATTTTGCAAAGCAGCAGAACAGAGTTGCAGTCTCCTTAGGAAACGGCCTGGATTTAATCTTTCTGATGTTTTGGAAGTCGCCCCAGGGGGCTGCAGAATTCCTGCAGACATGAATATTAATCACTGGGGCATGGCACTGTGGGGAACAGCCTAGGGAAGCCCAGCCTTCCCTTCCAGGCTCCTTGAGGACCCCTCAGAACTGCCAGCTCGTCCGTTGGGCTGGCCTCTGCCATGCTGAGTGCTCTCTGCCTGGGTCATCACTTCCTACACTCAGCACTCAACACAGAATGGGCCGCTAGGGGCTAGGCAGGGCTTCTAGCATCCTCTGTCCACTTCCCACTCTGTCTGGACTCCATAGCAGAGACAGTGCTGCACCCGCCACTTCACAGGCGCTGAATGCTAGGCACCAAATGAAAGCAGGATCCTTGCGCAACCCCAGGGTCCTGGGTTCCTCCCCTGCCTCAGTGTCTACATCCTGACCAACACGGCTGCGATGCAGGCCAGGACGGCTGAGTAAAAAATGTCTCATAGGAGAGAACACCGTGGCTAATGGTAAGCCCTTTCTCAAATCCAGTCAAGAGACAATTCTCTCCAAGAGAGGATACACCCATCTTTTTGTCTACAGGGAGGCAGAGTCCAGAGTTCCGAGAAGGAAAAGGGGCGCAGGCCAAGACTAACTCAAGCAAGTGCTATAGTTGGGATCTCAAGTGGCCCCCAAATCGAAGGTGTGGTCCACAGCCTGTGTCACCCCAAGAGAGTGGTTAAGGAGTGGGGCTAAGAGGGAGGTCTTCAGGACACCGGCATGCCCTCAAAGGGGAACTGTGGGACCCCAGTCTCTTCCTCTACCTCATAATCCTTCCAGAAACAATGGGGCCGGCCACTTGATCATGATATGAAATCTCCAAAACCATGAGCCACAGTAGACCTTTCCTCTCTAAAAGCTGGTCATCTAGGGAATTTGTTACAGTAGCAGAAAGCTAACTGATACAACACATTATCATTGAAAATTTACTTTTGTGTTAAAATAGCATAAACACTTTGACAGTCTGTACCACAAGCTTTAGAAACGCTATGCTCTTCAGTCTGCTATTGAGAATCTACTCTAAGAGAACAGTCCTAAAAACAGAAAAAAAAAGTTTTAGGCAGAAGGATTAGTGACTTGCTATTTTATTTCTAAATTTTATAAGATTATATCTAGTAATAAAATCTGAAAATGCTAAATATCGAACAAGACAAGTAAGCTATGATCTATCCCAGGACTATTACAATCTACCATCACCTACTGTGGGGCCATAGAAATGTTTTGATCACATGAGAAATATGTCTATTATAATGTTAAAATGAAAACTTATTCACATTACGAAATTCATTACTATCAAGTACATGGAAATAGGATTGGCAAAGATATATTTTAAAATAATCAGCAGTGCTTCTTTTTGTGGGCAGGCATGGGATTACGGATAATTTTTCTACTTTTCTGTTCTGCTGGGTTTTTACCACAGATACATTTTTTATGCATTTATCCGAGGGACAGGGAGAGACTTTGGCTTCCGGCTCAGGTTCGTTGTACACAACTGCTTCCGAGAGTTTGCTCTCTGGGTGAAGGAAGAGCACTGGGACCTCGCCTGCACACAGCCCACAGGCCACCTGGGGTCACTGCCTTTCACCCCACCCACACCTCAGCCACAGCTCTTTCCCCTGGCCTGAAAGCAGGGACTGGCCCCAGGCCTTGGACTCAGTGATAGGTCAGGGGTCAGAGGCGCAGGCTCTGGGGGCTCCCTCCTATTTCCATGACCTCCCCAGGTTCCCTTGCCCTCCCACCACACCCGTTGCCTCACCCTCCTTATCTCCTCCGGTGACACCCTGCCCAGCCTGCCCTGCCATTCCCCTAGGCAGCTGCATCTTCACGGGACACCTGCCAGTCTGTCCTGGGGGGAGGTGACCTCAGGGCTGAGCCTTGCAGGAAGCCAGAGCCCCAGACACTTTCCTCCACATTCCACTCACCTGCCAAGACAGTGAATGCCTGCCAGCCCCACCGGCACTGCCACCCACTGAGTCGCCCTTCCTTTCCACAGCCGAGACCTGCCTTCTCCTGAGGCTTAGGCCCATCTCTGCAGGACTGCCTCTGGGTCCCACCCACTGTTGAGCAAGCTTCTGTCGTCATGCTCTTGACCAGCTCCCCCTCTTCTTCTAAGATTGCTGGGATCTCACAAAGAGAAGGCAGTCGTGGCTGGCACCCTGCAAGCCGTTTCACCCCCTGGCATGGGTGGGTATGGCCAGTTGTTCTTTTGTTTCTTTTTTGTGGTACCAGGGATCAAACTGAGGACCTTGCACATGCCAGGCAGGCAGCTGTGCCCTTAAGCCATCTCCTCGGCCCTGGCCAGTTGCTTACAGACAACACTGCCTTAGGAACTGAGGCAGTCAGGGTCACTCACCAAAAGATAGAGGATTGGAACCCAGGTCAGAGCTTGCTTGTTAACACTACTCTAACGGACACAGAGTCCAGTCACAGGCCTAGGCCTAGCAGACCACCGCAGGGGTGAATGGCGGGGCCGTGGTAAGTGTGATCAACTCCTTTAGCTCACCCTCCGTGGCACAAAATTCTCAGCCCCACAACTGAAAGGCTTGAGTGGATCCCAGTTTCAGGGGGTTCAGCCTGTGGCTGGCTGCCTCCGAGGCAGCACGGCCTGGTGGAAGGGCTGGAGGAGCAGGACTGCTCCACTGTGGCAGACAGGAGGCAGAGAGAGGGAGAGAGGAAGGAGCCGGGGAGCGGCCACACCCTCTCAGGTCCCATCCTGTCACCCAGCTCCTGGCGGCACTTCCAGTCAGGAGTGCACCTGTGGACCCAATCACCTTCCAGAAGCTCCAGCTTAGATCTTTAGATCTGAACCCTAGGGCCAGCTGTGAAGCACCTGCCACCTGCATCGACTGAGTTGCCCCAAGGCACCAGGTGACGACCAGCAGGCAAGCACGAGGACCCAGCGTGGCCAAAGCGATGCGTTGAGATGCCAACCAGTGTGGCCTGTGCGCGGGCCGAAACTTTCAGGAACACTAAGGGGCCAGTCACATGCCCGGGACCCGCCCACCGCTCGCTGCCCTGGTTCCAACGTGCGGCACGATGCTCGTTCCTTTTACAAGGCCACGTACCTGCACGATCTCCAGCATCTCCGCCTTGCTGATGTAGCCGTTGCCGTCCAGGTCGTACATGCTGAAGGCCCACTTCAGCTTCTGCTCCAGCTTGCCCCTCGAGGTCACGCTGAGCGCGATGATGAATTCTCTAAAGTCTATCGTCCCATCGCCGTTGGCGTCGAAGGTGCGGAAGACGTGCTCTGCGAACTTGGAGGCATCCCCGTAAGGGAAAAAGTTCCCATATATTTTCTTAAACTCTTCCATGGACAAATGTCCGCTGGGACAGTCTCTCAGGAAGCCTTTGTACCACTCCTGGATCTCGTGCTCCGTGAAGTCTGTGCTTTCCAGCAAGTCCTGCATGACCTCCGGCCGCAGCTTGCTGTTCTGTTTCCCCATCCCGGCGGCAGCAGGAACTCAGCTGCAGAGGGGAAAGAAAACACGCGTCATGCGCAGAGCTGCGCTCCCACCAGACTGCCGGTGTTTATTCCTTGGGAAGAAGAAAAAGCCAGCAAGCAAACCAGCCCGCGGTGGGCCGCTCCGCTACGCCGCTCCCGCTTTGCAGACAGGCTTTGTGAGAGCTGAGGCTCAAAGGCAGACTCCACACGCTAGCAGGAGAAGGAAAGGAACGGGAGGGAAAGACAGGGACCACGACAGACTTTAGCATGTTCTGTTGCTCAAATCTTGCCAAGTGAAGTGAAAATAAGTTACCTGTTTTCTGATTCTGCACTGCAGGCAGAACCTGGCTCTGGTTTTGCTCCTCGCAAGAGAATGGATATGTCACTCCTTATGCGACAAGCAAGTAGAGCGCACTTGCTAAAGAGCGAAATTAAACTACAGCCCCAAATAGAGCACAAATAGAAGTTACAAACTGAATACTCCAGCGACTTTCTCTTTCCTCTTGTGACTTTATTTTCCCTGAGGTTATGAAAAGAAAGAAGTTGGAGAGGCTGGTTTGTATTAGAATTTTAAAACTGTCATTTGGTTGCTAAGCTGGCAATTTGCCTGGGGCCAGAACTCAGAAACATGAGGTAATACACAATACACGGGGCTGCAGAGCGCCAAACGCTTAATGGAATTTACAAGTAATTTCAAGTTTCCTTTTGGGGTGATCTTTAGAATGTGGTGTTCAGTCAAATCACCATGATTACAGTTTTGTTATTTGCAAATCACATTGGGCTTGGCCTTGGGGAAGGATTGCCATTTTGATATTTAAATCTAATCCTTTAAAGAATAATTTGTTTCCCTCTGTATATAAAGCACTGTTTTTTCAAAAGTGAACTGAAGTTCTTTTCCCAGCACTTAAGAAGCCTCTCATGTATTAGCTGTTTTTCACTGAACACAAATTGCCTCAACACTTGGCTTCAGCTCCTACCGAGACTGATCTGTGAGCAGTTACTTTTCAGTAAACAATAATTACGCCACATTTACAAAATTATTAGCACAGAAAGGCCATAGCACAAACAAGGCAGAAGAGCACAAAAATAAGTTGTGAAGCGGGTGCTTGGAATTTAGTCTGGAATTTGTTTCAGTAGATAGCTGCGACACTTCACCACGTATGGTGACAGGCCTGAAGAAAACCGTCTAGGTGTGGTTAGACAGAAAGACAAATCTGAAGGGTGTGTGACAGAGTTTCGTTGCTTGGAGGGGCAGGAGGAAGAGAGGGAAGCCGGGAAATGCCCTTGCAGGCAGCGATTTCTGCCTGCTTGAGCTGAAGGAGAGAGGCAGCGGATGGCGTCACATAGCAGTGGAGGAAGGCAAAAGCTGCAGCTCAGGGCCAGTGCTGTCCATCAGCCGTGCAGCGCCCCCAGGACTGGGTTGGTAGCAGGAGAACATGGGGGAAGCCCAGGACACAGAACGAGGTGCGCGTGGCTGCAAAGCCTGGCCCTGCTGGTGTCAAGCTGTTGCATAAGCCGCTTAGGCTTCAGTGCGCTTTAGATTTCCCCTCTGTGGCACGAACTTGGCCCTCCAAGTTCACCTCTCTTTGCTTTGACATGAGAAGGGAAGGTGATGATAGTCCCAGCTGGGAAACCCCAGTCTTGAGTTAGGGACCACTCAGCAGAATGAACACCGTAGCTTAGAGGGCTGCTATGGTTCTGATCCGGTTTGCTCTCAAAGATCAGCATGCCGGCAGCTGGACCCCAGGGTGGTGGTGTGAGCTGGGGGGCCATTAAGAGGGGGAGGCAGACAGGCTGTGGGGCTTGGTGCTGGGTCATCAGGCAGGGAGCAGGGCTCCGGGGTGGGGTGCTTGCCATGTGTGCACAGGGGCGTGGGGTGGCACAGAGGAGCCTCTCGCTTTCTGCTTGCCTGTGACCTCCTCCCTCTTCCCTGTGCCACCTCACAGGTTGTGATACAGTCCAAGGCACCTCACCAGAGGCTAAACAGATACTGGAGCCTGATATTGGCCTTTCAGGTTCCAAACAGCAAAATACAGTTTTTGGCACGGAGCGCTCGATCTCTGGTGCTTTGTTATAGCAACACCAAAGGGACCAAGGCAGTGGTCTAGTACACATTACTTTATGGAGCCTTCACAGTAACTCTGTGTGGGCAAGGCGGCCTTTTCTATTCTCAAAGCCAACACCTGAAGGCCCAGAGAGGCCAAGTGAGATGTCCCAGGCCACACAGCCTGCTGATCAGAGTCTAATCTGTGAGATTAGGTTGCCCCCTGGCGGCCCACTGGTTTTTTCCCCTTGCCCCATGCCCTACGGTGAACAAGGCACTGACAGAAATTCTAACCTTTGGCAAACGTTCCGGAGGCAGCAGAGGAGAGGAAGCAGAAGCCCACCGCAGCAGGCAGGTGCCAGGTGCTCAGCGGGAGTGGGTGTGGTGAAGGGCGGGAACAAAGGCAGGAATCCTTTCTGCAGGGCAGCTCACAGTCCAGGGAAGGAGATGCACCGAGTAAGAGAAGGAAGTGAAACCCAGACAGACGTGTGCAAGGACAAAGGTGAAGAAGAGGAGGAGGAGCAAGGGAGTAGGCGCGGGGATTTTAAGTCACAAGCCAGAGGTCTGCCTGAAAGGGACCTCAAAGAGCCCTGAGCAGGTGAGTGAGGAGTGGGGAGAGAGCTCTGGAGAGGCCGAGCCAGGCGGAGAGAGCAGTGGGTGGTGAGGTCAGGGCTGAGGCCACGCCCCCCGCCCCCCAGCAGCCAGCGCTGGGGCAGAGCAGCAGGGATGACATCAGCAGGGCTGGGCCAGAAGGCCCCAGCCTGGAGGTGACGGGAAGGCTTGGGCAATTACTCTACACTCTGAGAGCAGAAGTGATGGCGACCACCCCACTGTCAGGTCCCTGTGGCCAGAGGCCAGGGTAGAAGAGGCCAGCAGGGAGCCCCACAACCACGTGACGTAGGCAAGGGGGCTGGCCCTGGGGGCGAGGCAGCAGGCTGGAGGTGCAGCCTGAAGACAGAGCCTGCAGACTGATTAGCAGTTCAGAGGTAGGAAGCACGGGGAACACCAGGGGACTCTAGTCCTAAGGTTTGTCCTGAGCAACTCAGCACAAGGGCAGCACTGACATCGACAGAAACGGGGACAGTGGAAGAGAGGCAAGGCTTTGGGGTGAGTCAGGGACCAGGCACTGTGCTTATCTGCTCAGTCTGAGTGCCGAGACCTATCCAGGTGCAGATGGCAGCCGGCTAGACGCATGAGGCTCGAGTCAGAGGACTTGTGCCTTTCAGTCTTAATCCTAAGTAGCAATGTGACCGGATGAGGAAACTCCTGGGGAGGGGACTGGAGCCTGGGGGCCTCCACTCAGCGGGCATCTCCTTCTGGTCACGGCTGAGGGTGTGGTGGGGAGATGGGGTGCACCTGGAGGACGTGGCTCCCTGGGGTCCACCTGTGGGGTTTTCTCTTCCTGTGCCCTGCTTCTGGCCACCATGAACAAGGAGCTTTGCTCTGCCAGGCCCCTCCAGCACGATGTCTCCTGGACACAGGCAGCCACGGACTGAAGCCTCTCAGTCTCTAAGACATAACCTCCCCTCTTGGGGCTGAGTTTCCTACAGTGGGAGGGACGGCGGGAAGATGGGCCTGGTGGGAAAATACAGAGGCCGGGCCCACGCTGTCCTCAGTGTGTGCCTTTCATGCTCCGCTCAAGGCTGCACGTTGAAAGCGCCCACTGCAGCGGAACAAAGGAGAATTGGCACTCTCGCTCCCTGACCCAGCCTGCCCCGCCGCAGCACAGGAAGCCACGTTCCGGCCGGCCACTCACTCATGACTGAGGGTGCCTCTGCTACTGTCCTCACTTTGGTCCCTCAGTGTGCGCTGTGAGTTCTGAGCCCCACTGTCACCATCTGCATCACCAGCACTGCCGTCCCAGCTACGCTGCCTCCGCCCTGGCCTTCTCCCGCACTGCCTTCGCTGGACTCTCAGGCTCACTCTTGTCCTCCCTCTCTGGACTCCTGGCCCAGTCTTGTCACACTTGGGCCCCCAGGATGACTGTCTAGAGACGCAAACCAGAGAGGGTCACACCTCTGCATGAGGTGCTACACAGGTTCCCAACACTCCTAGAACTCGCTCCGAGCTCTGCCATCCCCAGGCCATGTGGGCGCTGGCCACCACCACCCTCTCTCTCTGTCCCACAGTCCTGACCTCCAGGACAACCCTCTCTCACGTTTCACGGGCCTTTGCATCAGTCTTACGTGTCTCCTAGGGCTCAGAGAATAAACTAGGGGTTAATGTTGACCAGCAACAAAAGAGAAAAATGTACGAGAAGACACCAGCTGCTACCCTGGAGATCTAGCAAGTGGAACAGCATGGCCAAACCCTGTGGGGTACACCTGGGCAAGGAGGCCTGCAGCCAGGTAGACATCTTCAGACAAAATCTTTTCCAGGAGGCTGAGGAATTCCTTTATAGATTTTTGCACAGATTCGGGCCCCACTGGACATCCCTATCCCCGGCCCTCCACCCAAGGATGATGAGATGGAAACAGACAAGCGGGAGAAGAAAGAAGTCCCTAAGTGTGGCTTTCTCCCTGGGAGTGAGAAACTCCTGGCCCTGCTTGCTCTAGTTAAGCCAGAAGTATCTCTCAAAGAGAAATGCATTCTGGTGATTGCAGGGATCCAGCACCTCACCCCAAGATTGAGGATAGAAACGATTTGGGGGTAGCAATCCAGTAGAAAGTTCTGGAAAGGGTGACTGCAGTCAAGACCAAAGGAAAGGCTTCCAGACAGCCATTTCTGTGTTACTTCTCAGAATGTGGGGATGCTGTTGCCAAAGCCTCCAGGGATACCCATGCGTGGATTACTGGGCCCTGACGCAAGAGAGATGAGGCAGCCTATGGGAATCTCAGGGCCATGGCACTGGACCTGAGGCCCTTCTATGCAGAGCTTTACCATATCATTAGCAGCAACCTGAAGAAAATTGTCAACCCAAGCAGTGAAGAGAAGCCATCTACGTATTGAGCCCAAGACTAAAAGAAAATTAAACAACCTATTCCTGGGATGAATTTTAAAAAAGAAGAAGAAGAAGAAGAAGAAGAAGAAGAAGAAGAAGAGGAAGAGGAAGAGGAAGAGGAAGAGGAAGAGGAAGAGGAAGAGGAAGAAGAAGAAGAAGAAGAAGAAGAAGAAGAAGAAGAAGAAGAAGAAGAAGAAGAAGAAGAAGAAGAAGAAGAAGAAGAAGAAGAAGAAGACACTAAACCACCAACAAGCAGGAATCTCAAATGCCGGACCAAGCTTTCATTTAAAAAGAAAAATAAAGAAGTAGTGACTGAAAGGACGGCAGCATGAAAGGAAATGCCAGCTGGGCGATCTTGCCAACTCCCTTGAGTCTGTGCAGGGAAGGGTCTGCATCGCAGCTTTTCTGCAGTTCCTCCCAAGCTTCTGAGAACACTGTGACTGAATTCCTCAGAGTACAGAATTAGATTTCTAGGGAAAAACTCACAGCTCACACTGGACAGCCCGGCCAACTGCAGAGGAACAGTCACAAAGCAGGCCGCCTGGCCAACTTCTCGGATGGAATTTACAAGGCGCCCCCAGCTGAGGCAAGCTTGGCTGCATCGAGCCCGCAAAGCACCAGGCTAATTAAAGTCCTCCCGTCTCTTGCCCACCGAGAGTGGCTATGCACTGGCCACTCATGAGACATCTAAATTGTAACTATCATGGGATAAAGGTCCCTAAAATGTCAGAAAGGAAAGCACTGAAGCTACAGACGAAGAGAAATAAGCCTTCATTTACTACAACCTACACATTGGGCATTTTAGCCAGCCAAATGGTGCTGGCAGCTAAAATCTACAACTTCATGTTTAGATCAACTGTGTTTGTTTGTTGCTGTTAGGCAGTAAGCTCAGGGCCGCAAGCTTGCCAGGCAGACATTTGCCAATGAGCTACATCCCAGGCCCCAAGGTCAACTGTCTTTGATTCTCAGTGGGAGAAAAAGAACATGACCACATCCTGGGAAGCACGTTGCTCTAGAATTCCCCTTTAATGAAGCCAGTGGGCATTTGAAAGGAGACCACGCGTACGAGCTGACAGGCAAATTAGCAAAGAAAACACAGTAGTACATGACGGGGGAAAAACTGAACTGTCAAAGAGGAAGAACCACAGAGGGCTGTCTCCATCCTATCCAGAGCCTCTCCTCTCTCCAGGGAATGAACTGTGGCCAGATGGGCAGAGATAAGGGAGAGATCTGGCCTAAGTAGGGCCCCAGGTGGCCCTGTGGCTCAGGGAGAAGCAGATCCGCAGAAAGGGCCTTCCTTGTCCTGTACTCCCTGCCCTGCCCAGGGCATCTGCCTTTGGGACGAGCGCAGAACTGGAACAAAGGATCTCCCAAGCAGATATGTTAGACACAAGTTGCTCTTGGCATGCCTCCCGGAGAGTGAGAAGCAGCCCAGGAAATCACCCGATCTCCTCAGGCTTCTGTGACATCTCTGAGCTTGCTCGACAGTGTGCATTTCAGACTAGGGAAGGTCTGGCTTTCGATTTCTCCAAGTTTTATTGCCCACATTATTCCAAATAAAATATGTATTTCTGGTCAAAATCTGAACACTAACAACGGTCTCACCTCACTCCAACTATGGAAATGCCAAGTTTGGACTGACAAATTGAATGTCATTACAGTGGCCTCCACTTTCCACAGGAAATTCATCACAAGACACCCAATGCATGCCCAAAACTACAGATCATACTGAACCCCAGAGATTCTATGCCTTTGCCTATGGATACATACCTGTGATGAAGTTTAATTTACAAATTGAACAGAGTAAGAGATTAGCAACAGCAAGCTATGTGTTATGGTTTGTATCTAGTTGTCCCTGCAAAGCCTTATGTAAATTAAGGGAGTATCAAGCACACTGCCTGAGGGGCGGGGCCAAAGGACCAGGGCGGGGCTTGAAGGGCATGGCCGTTAAACTGACAGCACAAGCTGTCAAGAGGTCCTCCACTAACCGCCCCCTCCCGTCCCAGGCTGTGGTCTTTCTCAGAGGTGTGGAGCATATCATCCCGGACATGGTGGTGGTGGCATAGTCTAGAGGTCTTGCTATGTAATTCAGGCTGCTTTAAACTATGAAACCTCCAGTAGCTGTGAGCTAAATAAACCTTTCCTTCCCTAAGCTTGTGTGGTGGGTATTTGTCCCAGCAACGACAGAATAGTAACTAAGACACTATGATAGAGTGATTGTAACAATATACTATAATAAAAGTTATTAAAGCCTATGAAGTATTTGCTTCTGGAATTTTCCACATAGTGTATCTGGACATAGATTATCATGAGTAACTAAACTGCAGAAAGTGAAGGAATTTTGTACTGCGGATAAGGAATTTTGTACAAAATCTAAGTAGAAAAGGCTATAAAAATGAGAAAATGAATGGCATCTAACAGAGCTCTCAGAAAATAACCGTTGCTGCCTGTCTTATTGATGTGCTGTAATCACCGGAGATACTTAAATGCATGTCGTAAAATCTCTATGCTGCAATTATTAATGGATTGTGCTGTATGCTTCTTTGACCTATCTGCTCATTTAAAAGGGCACCATGAATGCTCCTCCATGTTATACCTATGGGAGAAGCTCATCTTTTCAAATTGCTGAACTTCTTTAATCGGTTGATTCGACAATTTTGAGCACTGACCTCTGCTGAACATTGAATTAAGGAAGATACAGCTGTGAATAATATGAAGCATATAGTTCTTTGGCATTTTATTATATCGAATATATTTAGCCAATCCCCTTTACAGACATCAGGTTGGTTCCATTTTTCTTTCATTCCTTTGGTATTTGTGTTAGCTATGATTCCTTAGGCAGAATTCATTAAGAATTTTTGAAATCACTTGTAGTTAGAGGGATTTTTGGAAACTTCCTTACACGCTCCCTAATAAGCCATTTTCCTCTAGAAATTTCATATCTAACAATGATTAACATTGATCTTGAAAGGGGAATCTTGTCTCCTTCCTGTCTGCCTGAGTTACAGAGACCCAAAGGCAGCTGGGCTGGCATTTGCTCTCAGTGCCCACGAGGCCACAACTCCCAGTGCAGCCTGAAGAGATGTGCTACTCAGCCGCAAGCCTCGGTCACTTTGGCCTTAAGTCCTGGCCTCCCAAGGCCTCATCTTTGCTCACAGCCTCAAGCCCAGTCAGGACCTCTCTGCCCTCAGGCCTCCCAGATCAAGGCAAGTGGAGGTTCCTTGGACCCTGTGTGCTCAGTGGGCACGGAATAGGTGTTATGTGGATGTTCACTGCGGCCAGTGGGGGCGCACTACTTGATGACGACTGGCATCTCCTGGCAGGGGCTGCGTTCAGTGATGTGGAAGGGTTCTGTCCTGCTTTATACTCTGTCTCTGGCAACTAGCGCCACCGCCACAAACACTATAGGCTGAAGAAGCATCTGTTATTGACAAGAACTTTCCTCCACCCAGTGGTTGGGCTCTTTGCTCTTGTGGATGAAAGGATACTGTCTCTGTGCCAGATACAGCTCTGCCTTGGGGCTCTGCTCCCTGGAAGCCCAGGCCATGCACTTGAGGAATCCTACCGCAGGAACCCACACTTTACAGACAAGACTATACCACATTTCTGCTACTGCCAGGTCAAAAAAGGGAGGAGGAACAAACCAGCATTGCCTAAGATCATTCTGACTCTTGATTTAGAAATCTGTGTCCTTACCATACTGTTTCCTATGATAAACCTTACTGATGAGTCGATCAGTGTGTGAGCTTGTCTTGAATGGGCCCTAAGCATCTGGAACAATCCAAACCATAGATCAAAAAGGTGAGACATGGTCAGTCACAAATTAGAAATTAGAATGTGCCCAAAACTTTTTTTTTTTTGTGGGACCAGGGATTGAACTGAGGCCCTTGCACTTGTTTTATTGAGCTATCTCCTCAGCCCCCCAAAATTCTGTTAAGGGAAAAGATAAAGATAAAAGAAGAAAGAAAGGAAGGCAAGAAGGAAAGGAGGGGACAGTTGCAAGGTTGGAAATAAGGCTGCGATGGCAGATTTAAGGATGATGAGGGAACAATCAAAACTAGTCAGTCACACCTGCCGCACCAACCCAGGCAGCCACCCACCTTTGGCAAGACACAAAGAAGAATGGGAAGAGATGGGTAGCTGGTCCCCTGGGCAAGCTTGTCAACTCCCAGTTGGGAGCACTTAGTAAAGAAAGCTTCGCTCCTACTGCTTTACCAAGTCCCATATGGAAGGCGACACTTCAGTAGCTTCAGGCACCTTCTGCCACCCTCTTGGCTCCTTGGGGTTAGTCTCTCTGCCAAAGAGGTGGGCAGGGGAACACTGCTGGTAGGGCTGTAAACAAAGTGTCTCAGGAGAAAGGTAGGAGCCAGGCAGGCTCAATGGCACCTAACGTAACATGTTTTACAATTGTTGTCTTCCTCTAACACTTTCTACCCAGCCTTCAGGGTTCCGAGTCGCTCCACAGAGCTGCCAGATAAAAGACATGGGTTCTGATGACTTGAGCAGAGGGTTCTCAGAAAGAACCATAAAAACAGGCAGCAAATTTATGGTAAGTACTCAACACCACTGTCACCAGGGAGATGCAAATCAAGACCACAATGGGGTGTCACTTACCCAACTAGAGTGGCTACTGCCTAAGAGACAAAAAATAACAGAGGCTAGCTGGAGGGAGGAGGAAGGAAACTTTCATACCTGGTGGTCAGAGACATCAATTAGTGCAGCCGTGCTGGAAAACATATGGCAGTTCCTCAAAATACTAAAAATAGAGCTACCCAGTGATCCAGGAGTCCTGCTACTTGATACCCACCCCCCCCAAAAAAAAGAGAGAGAGAGAAACAAACACCTCCAAAGACATGCGTGTACTCGCATATTTACGGTAGCACTGTTCTCAGTAGCCGAAATGTACAGTCAGCCAGTGTGCCCACTGGTGGTGACGGGGGGAAGAAATCATGGGTTACGCACATGTGCAACATGAGTGTTACACAACTGCAAAGTCCTGTCATTTGCGGCAGTGTGGCTGGAATTGCAGGGCATCATGTTAAAGGAAGCAAGCCAGGCACAGAAAGATCAATCCCCCGTGTCCCCATGGGTGCGTAGAAGCTAAAGAGCTGGCCTGACAGGAGCGCAGCGCTGGTCAGTGAGGCCCCTGCCTGCAATCCTAGCACTCGGCAGGCTGGGGCAGGAGGGTTGCCGTGAGTCCAAGGCCAGCCTGAGCTACACAGAAAGACCCTGTCTCAAAAAGTAGAGTAATGGTTACTAGAAGTTAGGACAGAGAAGAGGGGACAGGGCTAGAGAGAGGATGCGATGACGCTGAACGAGGAGGAGAGCAGCGGCGTGCTCTAGGGTAACTACAGTCTATTGCAATTTATCAGAATAACCAGAGTTCAAACGTTCTCCACACATAGAAATGACGATTTATTTGAAGAGATGAAAGTGCTGATTACGCTACCATGGTTGGTGTGCGCCGTGCACAGGTTCTGAACCACACCACTGTCCCCCACAAACATTATGCACCAAGAGACGCAACTGCTGATCAGCTCATGAAAACACAGGATGCGCAGCTCAGTCTGAATTTTGGATAAGCAGCTGGCAATGCTTTACATAGATGCAATCAGTTACCTGTTTTTGGAATGCAAACTGCGCTGCACGTCAATATTCGTACTGCTAGCTCTAGCAGCCCAGGCCTCCTCCCAGCCCTGGTGCCTGAGCACCAACCTCCACAGCCTGAGGACTCTGCTGCTGCTGGGACTCTGTCCTCGCCATAGCCACAGTGGCCTGTAGACACCAGGTCGGGGTGAGGCTCCCCCTCCTCCCAGCTCAGCCCTGGTCTTGCATTTCTGCTGGGGCCTCCTTCAGGTGCCTCCTGTAAGAGTCTGCTCACAGACACAGTGGTTGTAGGGTTTTCCTGTTTTGTTTTTTTTTTCAGGACCAGGGTTCAAACTCACGACCCTGCCCTTGCCAGGCAGCACTTGTGCCATGGAGCTATCTCCCCAGCCCGAACATGGTGCTTGTGAAGCCTCCCGTGTCTCTTCTGCTGTGTGGCCTGCACCTAGGCTCATGGAGGACGATGCCCTCTGTGGCCCAAGGAAAGCCCCGCCCACCAGCCAGAGTCCTGACCCCAGGACACATCTGACTGCCATCAGACTCCACGTGGGCTGGGGAGATGAGCGCTGGCCTCCCCAGGGGCTTTCCTGAGTGAGAAGGACTCTGTGTTCCGCAGAGTGGCTACGTTCAGTAGCCTTCCTATCTAATCAAAACTCTGGACGCTAAGCTAACACATCCTAGTTTTCAAGGCAGCTCACATCAATGATCAATTTTCTTCCTTATTTCATTCACAGCTCAGCCATCAAAGTATAAGAACAAGAAAAAAAACGAATCCCCACTTGAGCTCCTAACACATGCCAACCACGCAGTGGAACGGTGTGCAGGTACAGTCACAGCCAGCATGGAACCCCTGAGCCCACACAGGACAGAGAGGACCTGGAAAGCCCTACTGGCGACACCATAGCCATAAGGACACTTTGTGATATTGACAGCATGGCAAATCGGTTGCTGACACATTCCCTAGAACATATCTTCAGAAATATAGATTCACAGATGTACTGTGCATATAAGCATGCATGTTCTGACATATGTGTATGTGTCCTTACATACACATGCATTCATCGAGGTGTATATAGACATATATCATTAGAGAACATATAAACACATGTGTTTGCACGGCATCCTCGCCATGCTTGTAGTATGACTAGGACTACTCCTCTGTACAGTAGAGAAACCTGAGCCGCACCGTAATGCCGTGCCTAGCCCGTCTGCATGGCCGGCAGGTTAATCCTGTAACGCCCCATCCTGCTTCTGCCCAGTGGGCCGGTAGAGATGGCCTGCCCACACGCATGGCGTCTGAGCCTCCCTGAAGGGGCTCAGAGAGCCCTCCTGTGAGCACAGAGTGGAGTTGGTCCAAGTCAAGGAGACTGCTGCCCAGGCCGCGCGGTGAAGACACCCAGGGCAGAGTGGACGTGCAGCTGCGGAGCGGAGCCGGCAAGGATGAGAAAGCAGGGCTTTTGAGGGCAGGGGCCCCTCACAGACCGGTGGATGGAGCCGGGGTGCGCGCAGGCACCTGAAGAGCCCTGCTGCTCTTTGGGAGGACTTTCAACCTTCCCAGGACTCTGGCTGGCCGATGGGGGGTGGGGGGGCGTTAGCACACTGGAGGCCACAGACGCCACCAACTGCTCTAGCAGTTTCTCTTTACCTGGGGGCAGAAATGATTCTCCATGGCTTTTATTTTTTTTAAGCCAATTAAAAAAATATTGGCAAGGCGAAAAAGAAGAGAGAATAGCAAAACCAAAACTCCACCATGTGTTAGAAGAACAGCCCAGCCGGGGTCACGGGCTGTCGATCTCACCTGCTTCAGCGTCCCTACCTCTTACCCCAGGCCTGTCCTGCCCAGCTCGGGAACCTTAGCTGCTCAGTCATTTCCGGCTCCCACACTGGTCCTCTAACATCCTTTCCTGAAGCCCTCAGGGGCTTCCCTGCTGCTCACTCAGAGCCTCAGGCCCTGACCCGCATCACCAAGGCCCTCACACCCCGACCTTCAGTGCAGCCTCCCCGCAAGCCCACGGAGAGAAGAAGCCACTCGCGCCTCCTAAGCCTAAAGTGGCTGTCCACTCCTCCCCGCGCCACCGTGGAAGTCCCACCTGGAGCCTGCGAGCACAAGACTCATCCCTCCATCCTGACTCTAGCCAGAAGTGTGCCGGAAGCTGGGTGGTCTTGGAACGTCCCCCAGCTCTGGGAAGGAGGCTGGAGTACCAGCCAGCCTCCCCGCCTCTGACCACCGGTGCTAGCTGCTTGCCCTGCTCTACAGAATTCTAGCAAGGTGCAGCGTCTCTGAGTGCTGGGGCCAACGAGCAGCATGGTAGCTGGATCACTCATGGACTCCTCCTGAACAAGCCCACTAGGAAGCCTGTGCAGCTGGGGAAAGCTCATGTGCACGTGGCTGTTCGCCTTCTATTTGTTTTTCTTTCTCGGGAAATGTAGAATAGTAGCAGCCCCCCCCCTTTTTTTTTGTAGAACAGTCACTACCTTCTAGCTGAGGACAGGGAAGGCCCCCAAGATACAGCAAGTGCTATAGGAAGGTGGCACGCCTGCACAGGCCAGGCCCAAAGAACAGAGGGTAAGGATACGGACACTGCACCCAGGTTCAAACCAGCCTCTGCGACTCGCTCAGCATCTTTGTGGTCCACAA
>PVJA010022834.1:0-33766 GCA_004027025.1 Myocastor coypus
ACCCAAGGCCTGCACTCATCTGAACAGCAGCTGAGAAGCCCTCAGGAACATCTTTCTGCCCCCTGGCCAGCATTGGCCTGGGGAAAGCTGTCCCCCAGGGCCAGGTCCCAGTCTGGGGATGAGTTCCTTCCCATGTTGTGGTGGTAGAAGCAGTTTCCTTTCTCCAGTGTGATTGCTTCTACAGGTTGAGGCAGGTTGGTCAAATGTGGAAATAGCAGATGCAGTAGCTAGCCCTGCTTAGGCAATTTTGTTGGAAAGAAAAAACGGAAAAGCAGGTAATACCTGCTCTGCACTGTAAAATGGAGTTATAGTTGGGCTACAAGGAAGGCTTTGCTCGGCTCACCCAGGTGATTCAGGGGCAATCAGCGGATCTTTTGGCCAGGAGATCTGGACTGTGGCCACAATGTTCTGCTTGGCTCAGGGAAATTTTTCCTTTTGAACTTAGCAATCTAAGTATACAGAAAAGAACTTTCTTAAATTCTATTAAATTATTACAAATAGGTTAACATGAAATCCTTCTAAGTTTGATAGGATTCCAAAGAGCTGTTACTTTTCAGTTTCTATTTTCTCATTTCCTACCTTTCTTGTAAACCGTATGAGTGAAATGATTAGCTTACTACGTTGTTCTTTCTCACTAGAATGCATTCGCCACACTAGAGAAGGCAAAATAGTTCCAAAACCAAGTACCGTTCACTTTTCCAAGTGACAAATTCATTTTTCTGTTCATGTCATGTAAACACAGATAAGTCTGAAGACTAACAGGAGCGAGTTGCCTGAAATCTGACCCCCGTGACCACACCACCACTTACCTACCCTTGCTATGTTGAAGTAGTTCTTTCTCAGGCCTATATTTAAAAACTGTAATGATAATTTGCATATAGGTTAGCATCTCACAATTCTCGCCTAAACATTTCCTTAAGTGTTTTTCTTAATGAGAGAGTCTTCACAGCATCACAGATAGTGGCTGTGGAACATCTTGTCACGTATATGTGCACTCATCTATGTGTATGGTCTCCTACTGGTGAATGTGTAGATTGTCAGCTTGCTGGGCTATACTGATGGCACAGTGAACATCTTAGTGGGGAAAGGTCTTCTATAGTGGGAATGCGTTCCTAGGCTTGGTTGCTAGAAGTAAAATCAGAGCCCTGCATCAGTACGTATGATGGCATGGATGCTCTTGAAATGTGCTTCCGACCTGCCTTCTAAAAGCCTATACCACCATATTTTGTATGGGGCAAGCAGTGCAACTTTTTTTTTTTTTTTTTTTTTTTAATTTTTAATTTTTAAGGAAGAGTCTACAAGGTGCTCAGGGTCTCACTACTAGACTGGTAGTGGTGATCCACATGTTTACAGCCTCCTAAGAGCTGAGATTACAGGCATGTGCCACCATGCCCAGCCTCAATTGCCATCTCAGTGCGCCCTGGGGGTGGCCTTGAAACGGCAGGCCTATGGTTCGAACCCCCTGCCCCTGTGCCTGCTTGCAGGTGCCTTAATCTGCTGAGCTATTATTAGGCCAGCCCCTGTACTTTGATGTCTGAAGACCAGACATGTGTTTTACTCTTCTTTCTTACCAGCAACACTGTAAGAAAGTTCCAGGGCTTTTATACTACTTCAAAGGTGACACATGAAAATGGACTACTTAGAGTGGTATCCTGATGGTCACTTACCTCTAGGACTGTTCTTCAGACATTAGGAGGTGGTAGGCTATTCCTGGGTCCTCACAGACTCTGGAATCATGAGACTTCTCTGTCCCATGGAGGGGACTTACACGGTTCATGGTCCAGAGAGGAGCTAGGTATTCTAAAACCCTGAGTCCGAGGATGCTGGGAAAAAATAGCAAGTGGAATTCATAGTCCAGGTTGCAGTTAGACCCCAGAGACAGCCTTTACCCATCGCTGGGCTTTACTCGTCATTGACTGAGAAGGTGAAGCCTCTGCTCTGGGTGTGAGAACTCTGCTTGCCCAGGGTGCTACAGGACTGCCAGGCCATCCGTATTTCTGGTTTCACCATTGCTGCTCGTAGTCACTCCTGCGACCCAAGCACCTGGAAGCTGCCCAGAGCAAGCAGGCACACAACTTGGACTCGAGACTGAGGCCAGAGCTCCTCACACACACGAAGTATGCGCCCAAACACTGAGCCCTGCACCTCAGCCCACGCTGTGCGCTTGCTGAGCGCGGGAGTGAGTGACTAACAGCATGGAGGTTCAAGAAGCCATACTTCATGTCGGGCACTCAGTGTACCTTGATGTCTGCTGTCCAGGCATGTGCTTTACTGTTCTTTCTGACCAGCAGAACTTTTGTGTTAGTTAAGGTTTCTGAGTACCTGGAAAGTAGCTGACTTCCCCGTCCCGCTTCCGCTCGGGCTGACCAGCTGGCCCTCTTCTCTCCGTGAGGGCCATGCAGGCAATCTCGGCTTCTGTGGAAGGTGTTCTTCTTCTTTCCACTGTTTCTTTTGGTGAGTGTGGTGGTGGAGCAGCCTCTCACTATGGCAAGAGAGCATGGTGAGGATGAAAGTTACCGACCGAGGCTGGCAGAGAGAGAAGGAAACAGGAGCTGGGGCCTTGATGCTGCGGTCCCAGCCTCCTTGTACATTTTTAGAGACCTAAACCTTTTTCTTAATTACATGAGGCCCTGAGGCTGGCTCTTTGTCTCATGCAGCCGAGCGCCATCCTATCCGATACAAGAGAACTGGGTCCCAGGAAGTTCATTTGCTCATGGTCACAAAGACTGGGTGAGCCTGAAATAGGAGCAGCTCTGGGTGCATTAGGGGAAGCCAGGCCCTCACATTCCCCTCCGTACCCCTACTGTGGCTTGTAATGCATTCTGAGTTCATGTGTTGGAAACTTAATCACCAGGGCAACTGCGTTTGGCAGGTGAGACCCGCGAAAGGCGGGCAGACGGGTGGACGGCACTACTTAGAAAGGGAATTCATGCTGTTGCGAGAGGAGTCAATTATCCAGTGAGTGAGCTGGTTACAAACACAGGTCTAGGCCTCCTTTTCTCGCCCCTTGCCCACTCCTCCTTCCTGTTTTCCTCTCCTCCTCTCTTGTATGTCGCTTGCCCTGCCACCTTCCACTCTGGGAAGACAGCAGAAAAGCTGTCATCACAGGCAGACCCTCAGCCTAGCCTCCTTGGCCTCCAAGCCTGTAAGGAATGAATGGCTATTCTATTGCCCCGCGATACTCTGCTCCTGCAGCGCGGAGTAGACTGAGGCTGTCCTTTTCAGTTAGTAACAGTTGCAGGAAGAACACCACAAAGTACTTGACACTTGGGTGTAAGAGATTTAAAAAAAAAAAAAAAAAGATAAATATTTATTTATGATCAACCAGGGGAACAACAAATACCATGAAAGGGCCCAGCAGGATGGCTCAGTGGTCTAAAGCACCTGCTTAGGAAAGCTTAGGCGCCAGCCCTACCCTCAGGGCAGGCTGAGCCGACCATAAAAACAAACAAACAAACAAACAAACAAAAGTTCTGAAACAAGAAAAAAAATACCATGAAAATGCTTGTGAACAGAAGGTTTTATGTTTATACCATATGTTATATTCTAAATTTTAATTACCTAGAAAGATAACAGAAGATAAAAATCCCAGATTTTTAAGAAAGATTTTTGTTAGATATGTTAGCCCCACCCCCCACATGTCGGAGAAAATTGGGCTTCAAACCTGAAGCATTTGATTTGGTATTTGATATTTCAAAACTTTATCGTGGCCTTGTGCATGTTCTTTACCTTTTAGGAAGACTGGGAAGACTGGGAGGCAGCTGCTGGCGAGTTTTCTTTTTCTTTTTCTGTGTTGCAGTGTGGGCCCTTTGGCATTATTTCTCTAATAGCTGCTATCAACTGATATTTAAAAAAAAATCTCTACTGGTCACAGAGTTTTGCTCCTGAATACATAGTCCACCACGCTAGATGAGTGACTTATAGAAGAGTCAGCTGAAAGAGCGAGTGACGATCAAGCCACGGTGTCTCTTTTGCTGAAATGAGACAACAAAGAATTCCCATAAATCGGCCCGAGCATCCCCCTTTTAAACCAGGGAGAAAGCTCATCCCGAGTGCCGCACAGGACTCCCTTGTCAGTGTATTCATCCGCATTCCCAGTGCTGAGACAAAATACCCCGTGCCAGAAACTTAAGGGGATGAAGTCGCCTGGGCTCACGGCTCAGTGGGTTCAGTCCGAGGTCGGCTGGCCTCAGGGCAGGAACAGCATGGCGAAAGTGCCAGAGGAAGGAAGTTGCATGGCCTCCAGGGGCCAGGAGGCAGAGAGAGGGAGGAGGACCCCAGGCCTCTTCTGGTCCCCTCCTCGGGACACACTTCTTCCTGCCTCTCGCCACCTCCTAACAGCGCCGTCAGCTGTGAACCCATCAGTGGGGAGCCCAGCACCCCACGATCCAAGCACCTTCTATAAGCCCCACCTCCAAACACATGACTCTGGGGAGACACGTGACATCTAAACAATCACCATCAGCAACAGGTTATTTCCTAAAGTCAGGAAGAGAAAACCAACGGCGTTCAGGAGTCCCCCTCTGCTTGAGAATACAGCGCAAAGAGAGGGGTGCAGACAGCCCTGTGAGCGGCCTACTCCTTTCGCCTTTAGTCTTTCGACTATCATTCGCAGTCAGCGTTCATGGTACCTTTTCACGTAGTTGCTGTTTTCATTTCGGTTTCAATTCTCTTTTAAGAACTGCAGTTAGCACAGGGTCTGTAAGGTCTCACTATGCAGCTTGGACTTGTAGCGACACTGCTGTTTGCAGCCTCCCTGTCTCAGTGTCTCAGCGCGCCCTGGGGGCGGGGCCAGAATGACACGCTGGGGATCCGAGCAGCTGCTGAGCTCTGCCTAAGCAGGTGCGCAGGTCCAATGAGCTATCTGGCCGGCCCCTGGTTTCCTCCAGCCTACTCTCTTCGGCTCTGCTCTGTGCTTCTTGCTGTGGTCTTCACTGGTCACAGACCCAAAGACGGGACGCTGAAGAGCACAGAATAGCTCCTCTACCCTGGCCTTGCTCTTCTGCTGCGTCTCAGAATTCACTAGGAACGTGGTAATGTGTGGAAGAGATGTTGGATGCTGCCGCCGCCATCTTTTTCCAAGCCCCAAGTTGGAGTTAATACTGAGGATGAAAAATTGAACTTAGGAACCATGCTTGGTGCCACAATACAACTGGGCACAGTTTGCCTTTTGGTTCCCAGGTACAGGGACAAAAATGTACCGATTGAGCCAGTTGGATAGGGTGTCCTGAGGCTGCAGGCCAAAGTACTGACATATGGAGACAAGGCTGAGCAAGCCTTTGAAATGAGTTGAGAGCCACCTGTGATCACACACACGCCCGTGCGCATGCGCGCACACACACACACACACACACACACACACACACACACACACCCTGCCCAGCAACCCCTGCAAGTGGCCTGTCCAGCCCCTATCTGTCTCTTACAACTTGATAAATGACACTGGCTGGTGGTTATCAGATTTAGCAAGTAACCATAGAGGATTTCCAGGTAAGTTTGAATTTCAGATAAATAACAAATAAGTGTATAGCATAAACACATCCCAAGTATGCATGGGATAAACTAAGAATTACTCCTCATTTGTGTGAAATTCAATTTACCTGGGCATTTTGTGTTGTACCTGATAATCTAAGTGTATGGAAGACTGTCTGAGGTGTCTTCAGGAGTGCGTGGGATTCGTCCAGCCTGGGTTGCCAAAACAATATTTGTCTTCACTCAATTTTAATTATATACCATTATCTGAGTGAGCCATTGCTAAACACAGAAAAAGAGAACCGCAGGTCTCTGCCTAGATCTTGGGCCCTTCCCTGAAGGGGCCGGCTGACTCTCCAGGGCCCACGTGGCATCATGCATGCATCACTGTTAGTTTGCTTTCCTGCCCTCTGTACATGACCCACCTTCACCTCAGGCTGCCTCCAGGAGGTCACTGGCCATGAGTGACCAGTGGAGGCCCGGGCCATCTGGGGAGGTCTCCTTGGCTCATGATCAGGGGGGTGCTTGTCCCGCTGGGTCATTGACAGGACTCTGTCAGCCAGGATGCATTTATTGCCCCCAGAAATTCTCAAGCTCTTGTGTCTTCTGGACTCTTTCTTAGCTTAGGAGCTGACTGAGCGGGGTCCAGAACCCACCTCAGGGAGACACCAAAGAGGAATGTCTCCCCGTTTCGTAGCCTGCCCTTCATGGAGAGAAAGACGCTTTCCTTCCCTTCTTGGTTGGGATTGGCCTCCTGAGGAGAGCCGCCTTCTATTTGGCAAACTGAAGGCGATCAAAGCAAAGGAAACAGTGGAGACCCTGCAAGCTGTTCTCTTTGCGGAGGTTCCCTTGTTCCTAAGGAAAGCTGTCTGCCTGCCAGTGCCCTGAGGAGGGCAAAGCCCTGAGGAGCGGTGTCTTTCCCTGCGCTCATTCCTGCAGCCCTGAGGCAGGATAGGGGCGCTCCCCTGGGGGCCATGACCATCTGCTGCTCCTCCCTCCTCAGTTCATGCCTGCAAGGTCCCACAGCGAAGTCCTTTGACTCCCTCTTCTGTCCCTGCAGGCCCCGCCCCCTTGGTCACTGTGCTCCCTACACCCTGGCCCTGCCCAGGGCAGTCCTTTTGCTGTCTCCCCTTCCCTCTGTCCAGCTGGGTCCCTGCAGTGGGCATTCAGGCTGCCTGCTAGTCTTGCAGCCGCAGTGCAGCCTCCATGCCCAGGACGCAATCGCCTCATCAGCTCACCATGATGGCAGGCACAGATGCCACCCCCTTTCCTCCTTGTCTCGGAAGTCTCACTGCCCTCTGCCCCGCCCCCAGGCCGCCCCTCCGGGCTGAGGAGAAGCCTTTGACCCTAGTTCTCTTACTGCAGAGAAAAAGATCTGAATTACAGATACCATAATCTTCAATAAGCATCATGACCTATTTTATTTGGTTGCTAAGCCCCGCCTCTCTCCCTTCCTGGGGGCGTCGGAAGGGTAGAAAGAAAGCAAAAGACAAAGAAGTTCATCGCAAGAGAGGATGGGAGGCTCCCAGGGTTCTAATTCTCATTCCTCAAGCAAGTGTTGAACACTAATGAACAAGGCCCAAGTTATTCCTTCCTTCGGAATGAAAATAAAGCAATCACGTACCGCTCCTCCCCTCCATATTCAACAGTCTCCATCTTGTCACTGACGTCCTTTCTTTTAATTATCTAGGGAATTGTTTTCCTACCTGAAATTTATATATTGAGGACCCAACCCCCAGGGCACTAACCACGTTGGTCCGTGGTTTTAGTTATAGACAGCGCGGTATGAGCTGTGTGCCATCCTGAACAGGGTGGTGAAATCTCACGCTGTCCTTTTCCTTCCCTTAGAGGACCTGAATCAGCCTTCATCCGGTGGGCCCACCAAGCAAGCGCCACCCACTCCTCAGTCCCTTAGTAGTCTACTTCACAGCCATCTTGCTGACCAGGTTGCCTGGGATGAGATCACAGTGCTTGTATGCAAGTAGCCCTTCCTGGGCTGGCCAGATCACTCAACTGATTAAAGCACCTGATTAGCCAGAGCGCAGCAGCTGAGGTTCCTGATCCCCAGCTTGCAGTGCCAGCCTCGCCTCTGGGGCGTGCTGAGGCCTGGATTGAGACTGCGTGTGGTGGAGCTCACCTACAATCCCAGTGCTTGGGAGCCCGAAAAACAAGAGGATCACTATGAGTCCTATCTATATAGTGAGACCCTGTAGACCTTGTGCTAAATACAGAAAAAACAGCTGCAAAAAGTTTCACTTAAGTGAAAAAAGTGAATGTTTGCATATTAATAAGGAAAATGCACACTGCAGTTGTTAATACCTACGGGATTATACTATCATGTAGTACTATAGTATAGTAATCCCTAAAACTGTGTGAAAGGAGAAAGGAACTTGTGCAGCTTGCCTGTCATACTTCTAACTCCAAAGATGATAAGCATCGCTCGTGATAAGGCGCAGTAATTCACCTCACTCGTCTTAAGCACTGTATCAGCTCTTATCACCACAAGAAGGGGGCAGTGTAGCACAATACCGTGGGAGGGAGGGAGGGGGAGAGGGAGAGAGAGAGAGAGGGAGACGGAGATGGAGACGGAGACGGAGACGGAGACGGAGACGGAGACGGAGACGGAGACGGAGACAGAGACAGAGACAGAGACAGAAAGAAAAAAAACAAAGACAGGGAAAACATTATCTACAACACTCAGAACGAGCTGTGGTCCCAGGCATCGTGAGGGTGCTGGAATGTACCTTCTAAGGAAGGGGAACCTGCAATCTCCCGCACACGGCTGTGTTTGGAGACAGCGCCCTTAGAGAGGTAACTGAGGACATGAGGCTGTTTGGGTGGGCCCTAATCCGACATGACCAATGTCCTTGTAAGAGGTGATTGGGACAGAGACACACAGAGGGGACGTGACACCAGGACTCAGGGGGAAGCACTCAGGAGAGCCGGCTGAGCCGGCCTGGAGCTCAGCGCCAGCCCTCACAATGGTGACCACGGGCATTTCTGTTTCTCACGTGCTGCAGTCTGTGGCATTTTGTCATGGCACCTTCTGCAGTTTGGGTCTTGGGCATCTGCTGAAGCCTGTCGTGTGCAGCGTGCGCATAGGGAGGCCATGGTGGGCAGTGGTGGGAGCTCCCGGGGGTGGTCCTGGGGAGGTCACTGGGCTCTTGTGGCGCATCCTTGAAGGAGCTGCAGGCCTCTGTCTCCTCCTCATTCTCTTTTGCTTCCTGGCTGTGGGGTCAGTGGCTTTGCTCTGTGGCCTGCTCCTGCATTAATGGGCTCTCACAATGTGTGCAGCCTGATGCCACACCCTGACTGTGGATTGCAACAATGAACCTTTTCTTTCTCTATAAGTTGACTAGCTCAGGTGTTTTGTTATAGTAATGGAAAGCTGATCTGCACCTGGGCCTGGTGGGCTAACAGTTCTTTTGTTTTCAGGATAAGTACAGGAAGGCTGTCATCCTCCTGACTCAGCATGAGGTTCTGGGGGGGCAGTGTGTGAAGGAAATGAAGAGGGGTGGGGCTGGGGGGCATCATTCTAGGCAGGCTCGCTCTCTCTTCCTGGAGACCTCCGCCCGCCTTGCAAAGGATGCCTTGATGGAGAGGAGGAATACGGGCTCTGAAGCCATGCAGGGAGTCGTTTCTGAGCCAGCTGTGTCCCAGTGAGGTGGGGTCTGACTTTGCATATTTTGTGGAGACTTTACTCCTGAGAGTCCCCTGAGCCCCCAGGGGAGTGGAGGAAATGAGGGGCAAACTCAGCGTCCGTGGTGGAAATATCACCATCTGGTTATAAGATGCCTCACAGGTTGTAGCTGGTACTCAGGCTTACTGTCACCCTCCTCTGGCAGGTGGAAGTGAATCCTCATGAATCCAGAATCCAGGAGGAACGCAGAGCCCAGCACCTCCGGGGACACTCAAGGAGAGAGTCGTGGAGACCCAATGCAGGCTCCGACGGGAGCTGCGCCACAGAGCTGGCTGGCTCCTGGACCGCCACCCCAGCCAAAAGCACAGAGCCTGCCCCAACACCTTCCTAAAGGTGGAGTGGCTGAGCTAAGCTCCCAGCTGTGCCCCTGGGGACTCATCCGTGGCTCCCCTCCCCTTTTCTTTAAAAGCACTGTGTGATGTTGCCTGATGGAGGCAAAACTGCACTTCCCATGGCCTGGCAGCGAGGGAGGCCTGGGGGACCCAGGGGCTGTGTCACCCCAGCCCCAGGGTGGATCCCTTTACATTAAAGCTCAGTATTGTAAAGAATTATAAAGAAGAAGAAAAGGTCCTGACCTAGCAATGACGCTTGCAGAAGGCTCACCTTTTTATTTTTACCTTTTGGGAGTCTGTGTCTTCTTCTCTAGTTTATTAAGTATCTAGGATGATCGCATTCATTAAAGGGGACTTGCCCCTGCACGTGCTATGCCTTGAACCTGCCTTTTCCCCCATTCCCATCCTCTCGTTTTGAACCCTTACCTCTCTGTTACGGTTTGTGTCTCGCTGGCCTCCCAAAGCCTCATGCAATCATGGGGTAGGGACTTCTAGAGTTTGAGATTAAGTCATGATCCACTGGGGTTATGGGTGCTACAAGGCTGTGATGATGGGTCTGTGTGAGTGTCACACCCAGCCTGGGGCTGAGAGCCTGAATGTCGCATAAGTGAGACAGAGACAGGCCCTCTCTTCTCTCTGCGGCTGTTGTTGCTGTCCCGCCGCCATGAGCTGCTGCTCGCTACCCTGTGCCGCCCTGCCTTGGAGCCGGCCGAGTATGGACTGAAGCCTCAGTAACTGTGAGCTGAATAAATGTTTCCTTCCTTCATTTTGGGTGTTGGGTATTTGTCCCAGGAAGAGAGAAGAGTGACTGAGACGCCCTCCCTGTGCACAAAGCTCTGTGTTCATTTTATTCTTCTATTCTCACTTTCTTACTTGTCTTCTTTTCCTCTCCCCAGTCCCTAGTTTTCTTTCCCTGTTGAAGTTTCTTCCTGCTGCCCGATATCTAATGTGCATTTCAGTTCTTACTTACATCTTCAGTTTCTCACACCAGAAAGATAGTGCAGTATTTACACACACATGTCTGATTTATCGCACTTACGATTATGGTCCTATTTAGCTACAAATGTCTCCATTCTGTCCTTCTTTATGGCTGAGTAGTACTCCATAGTATAAAAAACACTACTTTTTTTTTAGCCATTCATGGCTTGATGAGCACTTAGTTTATTTCTAAGATTTAGCTCTTAGGAACTGTATGATTATAAACATGAGTGCACATATATCACTATGGTATGATCTTTGTTGAATATACTCTTCCCAAAGAAAGTACAAAGAGCAAATAAATACATTTAAAAAAGTTCAACATCACTGGCCACTTGAGAAATGCAAATTAAAGCAACATTGAGATACCATCTCACCGCAGAAAGAGTAGTTATCATCAGGAAAATAACTACTGAATGCTGGGGCTGCTCGGGAGCGGGGAAAGGAGCCCTATTGTTGCGGGGAGTGTAGACCGGTGCAGCCACTATGGAAATTGGTGTGGTGACTCCAAAACTAGGACTAGAGGTCCCCTTTGGCTAGCTGTTCCGTTTCTGGGTATCTCTCTGGAAGAATCCAACGCACTACCTTTTGGCAAGGCTGCAAAACTGGCTGGTGTGAGGTGGGATTATTCAAAGCACAGAGCCTGAGCTCCTCCTCCTACAGAGCCCTTTACTCCTTTGCTAAGGCCTTAACATGAGTGGGGAGGGGCTCGCAAAGCTCGCTGGTCAGCGTAAGAAGCTAGATGCCGCAGCCTGTGGCTGAGGCACATGGCCTTTTCCTGCTCAGCAGAATTCACACAGAAGGCTGCCCATTACAGTTGGTGCTTCTGTGGCTCTGGGCTTCCCGCGCCCCAACTGCTTCAGAAAATGCAGCTGGGTGGAGCCTGGACCCTCGTCTGTCCTCCATGCTGAATCACAGGCACCCAGGCTTCCAAGTGAACAGCAGCCTCTCCTGAGTCATTGGAGCTCCAGGAGTGGCAGCGAGGTCTTTGTGGTCTCTGAGATTGCTTCGTAGCTGAGTGCTAGCTCGTGCCCTCCTGGCCACGTTTCTGTTAGGGAGATACAGAAGATCCCGATCCTCCTCAGGACCACCAGCAGCCAAGAGCCTTTGCAAGGCGAGATCTTCTAAGCTTTGTGGGAAAACTCTGAGAAGGCTCAGGCTCTGGCCACGTGGTAAGATAGAGCGCATCCCCGCTCTGGCGCCCCCGCTTGTCCGTCAGTTTGGAGTTAGCAGTAATGTAGGACAGGGTAAGCTAGTTCCAAAAGGCCTTGGCAGACAGACTCTTAGGTGGTTGCTAGGATTCCCAGCTCCTGGTGTTTGCACCTCAGTTAGATTCCCTCAGCTGGAGTGTGTGGGGACTCATGGTTGGCTTCTGATTGGTAGGACCTTGTGGTGACTACTGGACTGCATAGTGTTACATGAGGATCCTTAGTAGATCTGCTATCTGCTTTTGCGGGCTTTGTGGGTGTGAGCCGCCCATGGGCGGGGCCACAGGGCAGTTAACTGACCTCAGCCTTGCGCTGGCTGCCAGCATGAAACCTGAAGCTCCACATCCTACAGCCAGAAGAAAATGAGTTCTTCCAAAGGCCCGGATGAGCTTGGAAGCAGCCTCAAGAGCCTCCGCGGGAGAACACAGGCGAGCCCTCACCTTGACTGCAGTTTGCGAGACCCTGAGGCAGGCCAGGGTCAGGTCAGGCCAGGCCCAACTTTGGCCCAGAAACTGGACAGTGTCTTTCAAAGCTGCTAAGTGTTGGGTAATCTGATACACAGCAATGGAGCATAGATGCAAGAGGTTTGCAGAATAAATTAATAAAGCTGTGGAGAGCCACCTTGTGAGAGCCTCTCTATTGTAATGCTGAAACAAGAGCATTCCTTGTGTCTTAAGACCTCCCCTGGTTGCAAGGTAACCGCTGACACAGATTCCAGTTTCCCCTGCTACCTTTACTTGAACCCCCATTCACTTCTTCAATAAACGAGACTTGACCAGAATCCTGTCTTGTCTCCATTTCTCGTGTCTCTTGCCCCGTCTTTGTCTTAATCCCCGCTCCTTCCCCAGGTGAGAACCCATGTGCAGACCTGCCGGACAGGTCATAAAGCAATATTCTAGGTGCGGTGCACAGCTACTGAGGTAGGCGAGCTATACAAACCTTTAGAAGCACCACTTGCACCCGAGGAGGAAACAACTCCGCTAACCTCTTGGTCATGGTTGGAAGATATGGAAGAATGGGTCAAAGGAAAATGTGTGGGGTCCACCACTTCCTGGGTGTGTGCTCTTGCGGGAAAAGGCAGTGCTTGAAAGGTGCGGTGGACACCAAGGTCAAGAGCGAGGTGTGTACTGCTGTTGGGTTCACGCAGCCCGCCGCTATGGTGGGAGCTTGGTGAGCCAGGGTAGGGGAAGGGACAGGTCAGGGAGGTCAAGGAGACCTCGCGGAGGGCTCATCTTTAGTCACTGCGAGGATTTGAATTTCCCAGGTGGGCTGGGAAGCCCAACAAGGCTTTGAGAAGTGAGCGGGTGGATGGGAGGGCCTGGGACCCTCTAAAATGGTCTGTGCTCCCAGTCGGTCAGTGCAAGGGGGAGCCAGGCAACAGAGGCTTTAGGGTCGTCTTGTGCCGCTCGCGCTGCTTCATTCAGCCTGACATCGTATCTGCCCAGAATGGTTTTTTGTTGTTGTTTTTTTATGGCCAGCTCAGCCCACCCTGGGGCAGCCCACCCTGGGGTAGGCATGTGGCGTTGGGGTTGAACTGCAATCCTTCTGCCCTTGTCTATGCTTGCCTAAACAGGCACTTTAGGCTGTTGGGCTATCTTGCCAGCTCCAGAATGTGTTTGTTTTGTTGAACTAAATGTGTAAGTCGTTCCTCATGGCTGTGAGATGTTTGACACATGGGGGAGCTGGAATTCCAGCTCTTCTCTGGCATCGAACAGGTGGACAGCAGACAGCAGAGAAGGTGAAGCCATATTGTGAGAAAAGCATTCCTGGGCTTTCCGTCCCTCCCGGAAGTTCATGGAAAAGAAAGGGGATGGGCAGGTGTTATCTCGGGAGGGTGAGGGTCGTCTACGCTTTGCCTGGAGAAGCCGAAGAAAACCTCTCCAGCGTCCCTGTGACGCATGTGCATGCGTGCGCGTGTGTGTGTGTGTGTGTGTGTGTGTGTGTGTTTGAGGTGCCCTCCTGCTGGGACTTTGGGTAGCTCTGCCCATGCACCTACTGCTTTGCCTATTATTGGTTTACTAATCCATTCCTCAAGCTTAGTTGGAGACTTCCATGCTGCTTAACATGCGCTGTTTGCTTCTTCCTCACAAGGGTCAGAACCCAGGGAAACCCTAGAAACTGTCATTCTGTATGAACGCTTGAACACTCGGGCCGTATACCCAGATATTGGCCAAATGCCAGGCCAGCTGTTGTCGGGAAGGCACTGCTGGGTGCGACTCATATTTGCATCAGTAGCTGAGTAGAGCAGTTGGCCCTCTGAGATGCGAGTGGCTGTCTCAGTTAACTCTTCACTCATTGCTGGGACAAATACCCGACACCCAAAATGAAGGAAGGAAAGGTTTATTTAGGTCATAGTTACTGGAGGTTTCAGTCCATATTCAGCTGGCCCAAGACTGAGTGGAACAGCGCAGAGAGCATCCAGTTCATGGTGGCAGAACAGCAACAATTATGACAGAGGCAGCCAACCAAACAGGGCAGCAGAGAGCAACAGCTTCAGTCTGTCTCTCTGTCTCTCTTTATATTACATTTAGGCTCTCCACTTCAACATATCCACCTCAGGCTACACCCATAATCCCAGAAGTACTTAAAACACATAATCCCAGGGATCATGGATCAAGTCGCAAACTCTAGATCAGTACTAAAACACATAATCCCAGTGACTCATGAATCAAGTGTCAATCTATAGAAGTCCCTGTCCCATGACTGCATGAGGCTTTGGGGGGACTACTGGACATACACCATAACAGTGGGCCTCATCCAATCCGTTGAAGGCTTAGGAGAAGAAGACCACAGGCCTCCAGAAGGAAGACACCAGGCTTCCAGATCGCCTGGGCTGGAGGCTGCAGGATCAGCTCGGCTGGGTTTTCCCATCTGCCAACCCACCCCGTGGGTTCCGCACTTGCCAGCCCCCCCAGCCATGTGAGTCAATGGCTTAAAATAAACTTCTCCCTTTCTCTAGGAGGGACAGAGAAGGAGGAGGAAGACGGAGGGAGAGGACACGGAAGGAGGAGGCATAGAAGTGTAGAGTGGGAGGGACCCTGGGTCCCCGGAGAGGCCCTGCTTCTGTTCCTGTCACTCCCAACACCAGCCGCAGACCTCTGGCATGGTGCGCATGTTGGAGGCAGGTGATGGGGGCCCCTGCCCCCATTCTGCCCTTCATCCGCTCCTCACAGGGTCTCTCTCGCCGGTCCTTTGGAGTGGGCTCTTCAGCATGACCCTGGGCCACCCCTAGCAGCTGTCTCCCCTGCACTGAGAACTGGGTCATTTTCACTTCCATCAAACTGAGAGCTCAGTCTGCTACCCTTGATGCTGCCTACCGTGGCAGGATGCCCAAGGCAGAGGGAGCGCACTGTGCGTCTCCCGTGGGCCCCAGGAACTGCGATTCTCCACCTGCTATCACATGGACTGTGCGTGGCATCTTCCCAGGGTGCAGATCTGTGGGTCCCTGCAACTTCTCCAGCAGCAGGAAACCCCGGGGTGCTCAGCACAGCCGTGCTCGCAGCTGCCTCTCCTCTCCTGTTTCCCAGCATTCCCTAGTTTTGCCCAGCAGATGTCCCCATCCTTGTGGTGGCCTGGGGCATGGTGTGCCCCACTTCTTCTGTCTGGCTCTGGCTGGTCCAGTCCCTCAGGGTGGGTGTGCTAGAGTGAGGTTTCCCTCCCTCCGGCTGCGTAGCACTGCCTGCAGGATGCTCCTTCTTAGACAAGGTTGAATTACAAGTGGATTTTAGAAAACCACTCCTGATTATAACCTGGGGCTCAGGTCCTAGGAGCAGGAGTAGGAGGACAAGTTCCCAGTGGGTGGCATAGGGAGACCTCCAGAGGCGAGGGTGGTGCCCACTTTAGGGTAGGGCCCCCAGAGTCCCCTCGTCCCCCTGGGCGGGTGGCCATCAAGCGTGAGCACACCCTCAGCACTTTAGTGCTGAGGTCACTGATGTGTAGGCTCCAGCCAGACCCCAGGGGTGCCTGGATCTGTGATGTCACCAGCTCCTCTGTTCTCCTGGGGTGTGGCGGGTGGGGGGGGTGATGCTGGGAAGTCCTTGCTGCCCAAGGCCAAGGCTTGGACACCTAATGGAGATGAAACAGAAGTGAGAGCCTCATTTGGCTGTTCCACAGACCACCAAAAACCGCCCAGAGGTTGCTGCCGCACACCCTGGCTCCTCGGCTGGGATGCTCTAAGCACACGGGGGTAAATGTGCGCTAGTGCTCATCACAGGACTGGGGGCGGCTTTTCTCAAACAACAGCGCAACGAATGAGCACAAAGGATGAGTGAATGAGGCTCTCTGGCTTCAATCGGACCTTTCCTCAGTTCTCTGGGCACCTATTGGCACTACTGTAGCTTTTCCTGCAAGGGAGCTACTTGGCCTTCCTCCTCTGAAGAGGATCACTGTGAAGCCCTTGGAAGCCATTGCCTGGTCCCCAGAAAGAGTCCTCTCAGTGGAACTGGGAGGGCAGAAACGCAGTGTCCTTGTGTGTCAAGAACGAGACGTTCTCTGCACTCCATTACTCCACACCTCTCTGCATCAGATCATGTGATGTTCGCCTTCTATACTAAGGATACAGGAGAAGCACACGGACAGGAATTGCCTGAAAAACAAGGATGGGAAAGGGCTCAGAAAGCAGCATCCTCTGTCTTTATCAGTATAGGATGAAGGGTACAGGGCGTCTCTCAGCTGCAGGGGAAATCCTTGAAATAAATAGTGCAGCTGGGGTCTGTCGACTGGCTTGCCCATGGGCAGGTGGGCAGCATTCGGCATGGAGAAGCTTCCAGGCCCAAACCATTGTGGATGCAGAGAACTCAGCCTGGTTCACTCCCAGTACTGCAGCGTGCGCACGCAGACAGGTATGCACTGTGTGTCTCTAGGGTTTTCTAGTTGACTTCCACCCTGTTGACTGCTTCCTGGAGAGGCAGGTTGGGTTCTCTGCAATGGACTGTGGTGCATCTGGGCAAGTTCCACGAAGATTCGAGGCATTTCTCAGGGTGTTCTGCACCCACCAATTCTCCAAGGCTCCAAGTCAAACAGGAAAGTGCAAGGCCCCCATTTGAGGGTGTCTCTCCAGCACCTTGTCGAGTGTCCATAGAGGCTGGTTCCAGGAGGTCGAGTACCTTCCCCTCCCCCTCATCTCCAATGCTCATGCATACCTAGCACTGTGTCTCGCCTCCCTGCCGGGAGTGAGCCAAGTCTCTGAACACCTCTGGACTCTACTCAGGGCAGACAACCTGTGAAAACCTGCTTTGTTTTACATTCCTTTATTTTAATCAGGTTATCAGATTTTCCCCTGCCTTCCTTTATGTTGCCTTTCTATCTTCATATTACAGACCTAAGACAAAACACATCTTTTCCAATCTCATTTCCTGTCAGTCAGTATCAGATCAGCCCTGTGTCCTACCCCCTGCCGTCCTCAGCTCCCTGGCTGTCAGTCACCAACCAAGCCAGTGGCCACGCAGCATGAGGACACGCTGTCCTCCTGAGGCTGCAAAGTGAAGGGCAACAAGGGTCATGACAGGGGCTGCATCTCCAGAGAAGCTACATCCGGTGGTGGGCCAAGCACAGTGTCCTTGTGGATGGACTAAGCAGAGAAAGAGAGACTGCAGGCAGACACCAGACCAAAGAGAGGCACTGGAGCAGAGAGCCTAAGGTGGAGCCTGAGCAGCTCCCCAGAGCGAGAGGAGGGCTTGCCGTTGAGCAACACAACAGTGCCCATCAGTGGCCGTGCCAGCTACGCATCTAGGGCTCACCCCTCTGGGGAGCACCAGCCACCACCCAGGGGAGAGTGCAGCCTGCCTGCCATGGGCTGGACGTGCAGATCCCTCCAAATCCATACGTCAAAGCTGAAACCCTTAAAATGCTAGCGTTTGGAAAGGAGGTCTTCGGGAGGCAGTGAAGGGTTGATAAAAGTGTGAGAGGGGAGCCCTAATTCAGGGCTGGTGCTCTTAGGAGAAGAGAATGCATGGACATTATACAACAGAGAGAGGACAATCTCCTCAGCACCTGCTGGTAGGAAAACCAGATGTGCAAAACAATGGCACCCACCTTGCCAAGGGCACCCACGCTTGCGTCACACTACACCCAAATCCACCCAAAATAGATTAAGGACAAAATGAGACTTGAAATTATAAGGCACGTGAAAGAAAGCACAGGGCAAGTCCCCTTGTCGGGGATTCTGTTTTCTTTAACACAGAAAGTTTGAGAGGGGATTGAACATGGCTTAGCCGAGGAAGAGCCACGGTGCAGTGACTCAGAGAAAATCATCTATAACACAAGTAACCAGAAGAGAAGGCAGGACACACATCCTGATGGCAGAATCAATTTGGAATAAGAGACTTGTAGATCAAACAAAACATAGGAGTAGGATTTTACAAAAGACTGAAGCAAACCACAGGCCGCCTGTGGGACCACTGCCTGCGTGCGAAGCATTCAGGGAAGTTCCCCAAGTGGATGGACTGCCAGGGTGTGGCAAACCCAAGCCACACAGAATAGATTTGGCTCCTCACCTCCTTTGCTTTCCTACAAACAGAGGACACTGCATCCTGGCATCAGACTGCTGGCACACACTGTGGCACACCAAGTTTACAGTGGCATGGTTTATCATAGCTACATCTTAGAAACAGCCCAAATGTCCATCAACCAATGAATGGGTAAAGAAGATTTTTTTTGTACAATTGAGTACTATTGTGCTATAAACAAGGATAAGCTTGACATATTTCTAGTTAAATGGATCCTCCTTCAGACCATATGCTTAGGTGAAATAAATCAGACACACACGTGTAAATGTTGCACTGTTTTTCTAGTGTGAGAAACCAAAAAATGTAAATAAGGACCAAGGTGTATAATAGATATTGTGAAAGAGGAAAAAAAATGCTCAGGGACTCAGTCTAGATCCGACCATCTCTGAGAAACCTGCTCTCCATGATTGTATGAGGCTCTTGGGGCACATCGGGACCTGAATCATAATGCACGTGTGTGACAGGAAGTTAGCGTTAGAAGCGTACAACTTAACAGCCAAAGAAAAAGCAACTGGGAAAGCGGGCCAGGGGCTGCCCCAGTGTATTCCCACAGAAGTGCCCGACAGCTGTGTGAGAAGGTGCCGGGCCTGCTGAGCATGAGGGAAATGGAAGTGCAGACCCAGAACCACGTCCTGCTGGAATAGTCACTGGGACTAAGCCAAGAAACAGCAAGTCCCGGCCAGGATGTGGAGAAAAGGGAATGGCGTGACACGCTGTGGCTAGGCATGAAAATCAGCACGGCCATTATGGAAAACAGTACTCAAGACCCCCCCAAATGGGATTATTGTATTATCTGGAAGTCTTCCTTTTGAGTATATCCCTTAAGGAAATAAGATTGGTGTCTTGTTGAGATATCTATTATATTGGACTATTCACAAAGCTGAGGTATGGAACCAACCTATGTCCACCAGTGAATGAAGAAAGAAATTGTGAGATATATATATATCAACTTATTGGAAATCCTTCCAACTGTAACAATGTGGATGAAATTAGAGGACATTAGGCTAAGAGGAATATCTTGATGTAGGAAGAAAAATACTATTTAAGCTTACGTGTGGAGTCAATTAGCTTTGTGCTATCCTAACAAATACTGGAATAGTCAACTTACAAGGAGAAAAGGTTTATTTTGGCTCATAGTTTTAGAGGTTTCATAGTAAGCTCAATGGGCCACGTTGCTTTGGGGCCTGTGGTGAAACAACACAGAATGGTGGGAAGATGTGAGAAAGCAACAGCGCTGACCTCACGGTCAGGACACAGAAAAGGACAGTAATGAAGAGGCCACATTCTAGAATCCTCTATGAGGACATGTCCTCAGTTACCCAGACTTCCCATTAGCCCCACCTCCTAAAGGTTCTGTCACCTCCCACCAAGTTGGGGACCAAGAATGCTTGGAGGACATTTAGGGTCCAAGGTATAGCATATATGGCTCCCAAATGTTGAATACATAAGAATGGAGGGATGGGGGGGGACTTTATCGGGAATGGGGAGGGGGAGACAGTCAGGAGGTGTAGGCCACAGGGCACAAGGATGATCCTTGGAAGGATAATGCCAAGCTCTAAAGTGCAGCCTAAGAACTGTAACTAGGCACCTTGCAGACTGGAGTTTTACCAAGGGCAGTAGATCTCAGGTTCTCTCACGTTTAAGAAGAAGGAGGGAAAGTAAAAACAGTGAAAAGAGAAAGAAGAGAAGGCATGCGAGCTAGAGTCAGTTTGCTTGACTGTATTTATCACCTCACTGTGTACACATGTCAAAAGAGCACGTCACATGCTACACATATACAATTATAGAAGCAAAGAGAGCAGAGAAAATGAGGCAAAGCCAGCAGAGCTCGCCCCCTGTGGACGCCACGTGAGCGCGCGCTCACCCACCCCCTGTGGACGCCACGTGAGCCCGCGCTCACCCACCCTCTGTGGACGCCACGTGAGCGCGCACCCATCGGCTGCATGATCTGCGAACCCCAGAAGCCTCAGCAGAGGCCCAGCCCTCACGCTGCTGGATCTTGGACTTTAAGCTGCCTGATCTGGGGCACTCGAAGGTGGCAGACTGAGCCATAACAATGCCCGGGGGGCCGTGAAAACTGCCCACCAGTCACCGGCCAAGAGGAAGCTGCAAGTGCTTTGCGCAACACGTTCATCTCTTCTTCTTTTTTTCCTCTGTATTTAGGACAGAGTCTACAGTGTCTACAGGGTCTCACTATGTAGACTGGACTCATAGTGATTCTCCGGTTTTCAGCATCCCAAAGTGCTGGGGTTACAGTCAGCTCCACCATGCCTACTCTCAATCGTTGGCTCAGTGTGCCCCATGGGCAGGGCAGGCATGGCACACCGGGGATCGAACCCTGGCAGCTGCACTCTACTGAAGTAGGTGCTTTAGCCTGCTGAGCTATCAGGCTGGCCCACAATGCGTTCATTTCCTCAGGATTATTTTAGCCTTACCAACGATCAAGCCGGTTCTACTTCATCCCACTGCAGAAGATGGAGCGAAGGGGCACACAGCACATCCCAGGTCAGGTGGCCCATGTACAGTGACCCTGCTCTTTGCTCCTGGGCTGTCTGCCTCTGGGCTCTGGCCTGGACAGCCAGCCTTGGTCTTTAGCGGCCTGTGGAACTTCAAGCATAGGAGCTCTCATCACTGTTACAGTTGCACAGGCCAGATTCTTTCAGGTTCTCGCTCGGTGGCCCCAGGAAGTCCCCACTCTCTCTTCCATGGGGCCCTATCTTTAACTGCAAGTCAGCGGCAGGGCAATCCCATTGGTCTGGGGTGTCTCTGTGCAGTGACAGAGAGCTCAGGTTTCCCGTGGCCACACCACGTGCCTTTCTCCACCTATGCTCTCCTGTCTGGTGTCTGGAAGACTGTACAGTCATTGCCAGGTCCCGTGAGCCCAAGGAGCCGCGGAGCAGGGGCGCAGGGTCCTTGTTCAGGGGCCCACAGCCGTGAGGAGAAGGAGGTCACGAGGCAGGAGCTGAGCACACCCCTCCCCCATGCCAGCGATGTGCTATTTCACTGCCACCTGCAAGAGACAAAAAGGAGAGGCTGGGACGTCCTTGGGGTGTCCAACTGCTGGCCAGGCCAGGAAAAAGGAGGGCTTTCCTGTCACAAGGGCTGGAGCACTGTCAATCACTCTGACATTAACAGTCATTTAAAAGAAGTAATCATGTGTCAGAAGGACTGGGTCGCCAGGAGGCACCAGCTGGGCCACCCAGGCTGCCTAGGAGGCTTAATACACAGCTTAGTGTAGCCAACAGCAAGTGCGGGCATAGGCTTTCCTGGCCGGAAAGTCGGGGAGCAACCAGGCTGAGGAACGACTCCATGACCTCCACTCTAACAGAGAAATATGGACACCAGGAAAGCCCAGCTGCCGAAAGAAGCAGCTTTCAATATTAGTTTTCTTCTTTGCTCTTTTCCTAATATTTGACTTTTATTGTGGATTTAGAACTTTTTTTTTTTTCCAGCATGAATTTGCCAGGGTACCTTTTAAAACCATAGTAACAAATTCTGTCTTATCAAGCACAGAATAAGGACGCCTGTGCTGTGCCACGGGCCTGAGAGGTGCAGGCGTTCAGTGCGAATTACTTTGTTTAAGTGCTAAACAACTCTATGCATTGAATACTTCTTTTCCTTTCAAAGATGATGAGCTGCGTAGACAGAGGAACAGAGGTAACTCTTTCCCAGGTTGTAGGTAGACACTCAAGACACAAGAAAGAGACCAATACTTAGCGCTGTGTCTGTTCTGGCCACCACGTAGGGTGCAATTTGTTTCTGTCTTTATTGCTTGTTTCCTACCCAGAAGTTGAAGGGCGAGGGTTCACTTTAGCTCAGTGTACAGAGGTTTCAGTCCATAGTCAGGTGTTTCTGGGGCAGGGAAGCAGGACTGAGTCATGTCAGGAGAGAGGCAGTCCACGGTGGGCAGGCAGGAGGCCGCATGACCTCCCTCTGTCCCTTCTGATTCCATCCAGGTACAGCCTGTTGATCAGTGCCTCTTACCACCAGGGTGAGTTCTTCCCTCTTCGATAAATCCATCATCCACACTCAGAAGTATGTGAATCCAATCAATGGGCCGGTTCCATCCCTCATTCTTTGGACTTTTCAGTTCCACAGAAATACTTATTTGTACTCATCCACTAGACAATCACTCCCCCCAAAATTCTGGACATGACCAAGAATGAAATGCAGGCTGCAAACCTAAATAATGGAGAAAGACTCTCCAAAGATGTTGCATTTACTTTTGAATAACATTGCATGGGGAATACATGTGCCCCAATGAGTTAGGTGTGTGTTTAAGGAGACTGAGGCAAGGGGATTTTTTAAAAGGCAAAATGAAAAAGATTATCTCATTTTTTGGGAACAGTTCCTGAGCACTAGAATCAAAACAGGGTGGTGCCAGTCTGTGATGAAACAGGCAGTCCAGTAACAATGACCTTGTGGAAGCACTGTTTGTGTAAGCTCATGGTGGCTTTTGTGGATGCTTGTGGTTCTGGACAAGTCTTGTGATAGTCCTCATTATCAGACATACACGCCTAAGAATCAATTATTACTTTCATTAGGAGTTGAAAATGATACTGTTTTCAATCTAAGAACTGTTGCAGCTATTTAGTCCTGGTCAATGCTGGGTCCTAGTTCTGGGAGAGAGAGAAGCAAATTAGCAGATCATGACCACAGAGTTTATGAAGTATCTGCATGTCTATATACCTTTGGAGATGTGACCACAGGGAAGTAAGTAGGGTTTGATGAGATCGTGAGGTGGGAGCCTCTATCTCCACCCTGTTAGGGAACAGAGAAAAAACAAGTTAGAAAAACAACCCGCATCAAACACTTATTTGGCCAAGAACTGGATCTTGGATTTCCAAGACTGTAAAACTGTGAGAAACAGATGCACGTTGTTTAAGACACGAGGTCGACAGCATTTCCTGCAGCCAACAAAGACATGGGCTAACCACAGCAGAAGGTGCTCCTCGTAGGGGAAGAACAAGGGCCAAGGCCCAGAAGCTGTGATGCTCCGGAATCTTCAAGTCTGGCAGACCTTGGCAGCTTGAGTGGACAAGCGTTGGTGTCACTCATCTGTGGCCTTGTTGAGGAAGTGCAGTGAGGAAGCAGAGTAGGGGGTGCAGGGGGGAGTGGGTGGGGCCACGCCCCTTTACTGCTCATGCGCACTGCCTCACAGGAGTCATTCACCAGCAGCCTTGATTCCAGGCTCCTGAAACCCTGAGAACAAGCAGTTTTGGAGACCACGACATGGAGGAAATGGCACGTTAGACTGAAACAAGTGACTCTGAGTGTTTATGGAGATCTCTGGGTGAATCTCTTGTGGAAGCCACGGTTTGCTACAGATATGAGATTCAGTTCACCCTAGGTCTCATGAGTGTGTGCTGATTTCCTGCTATTGCTCCTTCGCTAACTCATCTGTTACTTGGGACCTACCTTTTGTTGAGCATTGCTGCCCTGTGCCAGGAATACACTGGCTGGCAGCGCATATGTAGTTTCCATCCTCACAAAGTGGTGGGGGTAATAAGTGTGGAAGCAAATGTGCTTGGCTGTGAAGGGTGCTCCATGCTACATAGGTAAAGAGCCGGACGGTGGGGGAGAGTGACAGTGGAGCGGGTGGACAGTGGGAGTGGCCTGGAAGGGTTCTCTGAGGAGATGAAGAGGGCAAGGCTGTATTCCTGGGAGATTGGGGATGGGGGGAGGGAGCATGTCTGGAGCTCCAAGGGAAGGTAGGTTGTGAGGAGCCTGGAGAGGAGAGAGGGCAGTGTGTTGTGTCGTGAGTAAAGGAGAAGCAAACGCGAGTGCAAAGGCGGGGTACCGAGCGAGCCTGCCTGCAGCTGGTGCACCCACGAAATCCGAGGCTGCTTGCTTGATCACTTGATCACCCCTTTGGCGCTTGGGCGAAGGATAGGCAGGGCACACTTCAGTTATGTGGTTCACGGTTCCGGAGGCTGGGAAGTCCAGCGGCAGGGTGTTGCCAATGGGAAGGGCCTCCGGGCTGCACCACAGCATGGCTGAGGACACCCGTGGGGAGCAGAGCACGGGTGCTGTTTGAATCTCTCTCCCTCTTCTTATGTGCCCACTAATGCCATCACAGGAGCCCTAGCCACTGGGCCTCATCTGACCCTCACTGTCTGCCAGAGCCTCCTCCTTTACATATGATCAACATGGTATGGGGGAGTGAAGCTTTGGAGGCTCACTCAGCCAAGAGCATATGCTGATCGGTGCCCCAGCAACTGAGAGGGAGAGGCTGAGGCAGCATGGAGGGCCAGAGAGGGGAGGGAGATGGAAGGGGTGAGGGAGCAGGTGACATGACAGATGGAGGGCAAGAGTCATCACTAGGGGAGAGAAGGTCTCCTGCAGTTGAGACCCGGCAAGGTAGGAGGGGCTGGCCGCCAATGGGAGCAGAGGCTGTCCCTGTGTGGGGTAAGCAAGAAGAGGACAGGCGCTGGGAGCCTTGGAAATTCATCATGGAAACGTGGGTGCTCTCTTAGCTGATAGATTCCATTTTTTTAATTAAGTATAATTAAGCAGACATGAGCCGAAAATGAGGGGCTGTGTAGGGGCTGGAGTGAGCAAACGAGTGGGAGACTTGAGAAGTTTAAAGTAGCATGAGATCATCACTGGGGAGAGATGGAGAATATAATTATAGCAATTAGCTCTTATCAGCCGGGTTGCATTCCAAGACCCCAGGGGAAGCCGCAAAACAAGCATAGCACCAAGCCCTGTGTATGCTTTTCTGTTCTTATGTGTGTTTACCTATGAAAATGTTGAGGCCATTCAGTTTTCCCTTACAGGAAGCCCTTTATGGCTTCTTTGGCATAACCAAATTTCTGGCACCAGTAGTGTTGCTCTTTGAGTGTACTATTAAAGAAGCTCCACAGTGCCTCAGCACAGGATTTCATAATTGGGATGGTTGCTGAGTGACAATAGCGGGGTGGCTTAGACAGCATGGACACCCTGGACAAAGGTGTGGTTAGTAAACCGGGCAGAGTAGAGTGGTGTCTTAGTTTCCCCTCTCATCTCTGAGATAAAATTACCTGAAAGAGGCTTATCTCAGTTCACATTTCAGAAGTCTCAGTTCTTGCATGGTCATTGACATGGTGAAAGGAAGGCCCTGGGCAGAGGAAGCTGCTACGTCATGGTGGTCAGGAAGCAGAGGGAGAAGGGAGGAACCAGGAAGGAGAAAAAGCCTTCCGGGTCATGCCCCCAGCATTCCACCTCTAACCAGACCCCACCTCCTAGCGGCAAGTCAGCTGTGGCCTCCATAATGCAAAGAAGCCCCACCTCCAAGCGAACGAGCTCCTGGGAGACAGTCTCCATCTACACTGCGATGGGAGGGATGCCTGAGAGTTTATCATACTACTCAGAGGCGTGTGCAAAGCAGAATGTATGAAGTGTTGACTTCTGGCATTTTCTACTTAATATTTTCAGACCGTAGTTGATCATAGGTAACTGAAAGTGTGAGCATTGAAGCCTCAGGTAGTAGAATATTGTGAGTTCAGGTAAGTGTGCACGTCCATTTAGGATAGTCACTGCCTCAGACACTTTTTCCATTGCTGGGACAAATAGCTGACACTCAAAATGAAGGAAGGAAAGGCACATTTAGCTCCCAGTTACTGAAGTTTCAGCCCACAATCAGCTGGCTCCAAGGCGGGGCAGCACATAGCAGAGCGCACGCTTTCATGGCAGTGACGAAGAGCAAGAGAGCAAAGGGAGGCACAGCAGTGAATAGCCGCAGAGAACAAGCCTGCCTCCCTTGTGCTGCAGTCAGCCTATCCACCCCAGGCTGGGTGGAGCGCTCACGCCCACAACCCCAGTGGATCATGCATTAATCACAAAGTCTAGAAGTCTGCCCGTGATTGCATGAGGCTTTAGAGGGACAACTGGACACGAATTGTAACAACCATGAACGTGAGACTTCTATTTCCACCAAAAAGGCTTTGCAGCCCTGGTGCTAGGATGGTGAAGGAGCTGGTGGGCTCCGTCCCAGCCTAGGAACTTGAAACTCTTTGGTAATTTAACAGGAACATTTAATAGAGAGAGGGGGAGAGAAGAGGTTGGAGTGTAGGTAGTTGTGGTGTTGTGGGAGTGCGCTGTTCCATTCTCCCATTGAGTCAGCCTGCCGGACAGCCTCTAGCTCCCACAGGCACTCTCTCCCCAAGCCCGGCTTGGTCTCCTGGACTGCTCCCAGCCAATGATGGGGCATTGTACCTACTTTGGATTTTTAATTAATATTTCTATTAATTGGTTATTGCTGTATAAGTGCAGACACAGGAACTTAAAGCAGGACATGTGTATGATCTCACAGTTCCCATGTGTCCAGATTTTAAGTGTGCTTCAGTGGGTCCTCCGTATAGGATTTCCCCAAGCTGCAACTGTATCTAGATATTCCCCCAAAGCCTCATGTATAAGTGGACTCTCCTAAGGTGGCTGCACTAAGCATGTGTGATGCTGGGAGTATGGCTCATGATGGGCAGGAGGTAGCAAAGCAGCAAAGCGACGAAGGAGCAGCAAGTGACAAGCAGCAACAGCAGCCCTCACTCGGTCCCTTATAGTCCATCCAGGCTGCCTGCCCTTAGAGCAGGTAGCTCTCACACCCAGGGTGAGGCTCTCTTCATCCTAGCACTGCACCATGAGTCAATCCCAGCATCACAGCTATTTTGTTTTGGCAATGAGAAAAGTACTTCAAACAACAACGAAGGTGACGTCTTGGGCTAACGTCTCGTCGGAGGCTCCAAGCACAGACAGCAGAGCTCAGTTCCCTGCACGGCAGCTTCCTTCTTCAAGGATGGTAGAAGGACAGGATCTGTTTCCCTTGGACCAGCTTCTGAAAGGCTCCTCTGATTAGTTTAGGCCTGTCAGAATAAACTCCCTTCTGACAAATTGAAATCCAACTGAATGCAGACTTCATCACAGGTGCAAACTCTATGTTTGCCACAGAACACGATCACTGGGGTGATCTGTCATGCTTCCATCTACCCATGCTTTAGGAAAGTGGGCTGCACAGGGCATGTCCCCCAGGGGAGCAACGACTTCAGGGTCTTCATGAAATTCTGCCCACCACAGCATTCGGATCAGGTGGAATACCCAAAACACTCTTTTCTGGTTGCAAAACCAATATAAGTTCTCGGAGCAAAATCTAGTGTCTACACTGGATGTGCACATACACAAAGAAGAAATTAAACTGTGCTCGTAGCCTCACTCCTCCTCCCAAAGATAAACACCATTATCATTCCGATATATGTCTGTGTAGATCAAGGGACCACTGTTTAGGCTCCTTGTTTACAATTTATTTTAGATGGAATGCTCTTTGAAGAAATGAATAAGAGCACGGCTTTCAGCACTCCATTGTGTAAAATACCGCGATCCAATTTGCATTTTTCTCCCTTGCACTTTGGTTGCATCCAGGTTTTAGCCACAATAAAGGATGTTGATAAATTTACTCCATCACATTGACACGCTTGTTCAGAGCTCATGATTCTCTTGTGGCGATGGGGGCAGAGAGACTCAGAGTAAAGAGGCCAGACGCCAATAAAAAAATCAATCGCTAGTAAAAAGCATCCACAACCTGAACAGGTTATGTGGAAAATAAAATTAGTTTTTATTTGAGCACATTTTTTCCCACAGGCATCTATTCGAGAAAGTGAGCTACTCTTAAGCGTTCCCAGCTTACGGCTTTGTGGAAATAGGTGATGATGTTTGCTTCCAGTTGCCCTGGTTCCCACCATAACTGTTCAGGCACAAGGACTGGGCTGTGCCATAAATGTGGTTTCATGACAGTGTGTGGAGCAGAAGCTCAGAATGGGAAGAAGGGCATGAGGAGTAGGTGGGATGGCAAGGAGGGGGGGGGGGCGAAGCCCAGAGGGTCTGTGGCTGACGAGAAAGGGAAAGGAGAGTTCTGCTTATCTTTAGGGTTGGTGGCTCAGGAGACCGTCCAGGCTTTCATGAAAGCCGCCTGTAGTACTCAGCTATGAAGTGATTCAAAATGTGTTGATCAGGCCGGTGAGATGGCTCAGCAGTGTAAAGTGCCTGCTTAGGCAAGCTTAGGCAACCGCGGGTACTGCGGTTCGATCCCTGGCACCACATGCTGTGCCAGCCTCACCCCCCCCCCAGGGCAGGCTGAGCAGGCCATAACATCAATAAATAAAGTTTAAAAAAATGTGTTGATCTTCATGTTTTTATGGGCTTGGGTTTGACCATGGCATCTCATGGGAAACACTCGCTGCTTGGCTTGTAGTGGTCACTCCCAAGCACGACACCAGGCCTCTGCCATTCAGGACTGTGCTTGGTGTGCAGCGCTGTGGGACTGTCTGGGGGTCTGGTGCTTGGAAGAGCTGGTTCCGCCAGTGTTGAGCTTTCCTCTACCATGAGAAGCTCTGGGGGAAAAAAAAGGCGTGCTATTTACACTTTCTGGATTTTCTGATCATGGATGGGTGTGTGTGTGTGTGTGTGTGTGTGTGTGTGTTGGGGGGGTAGAAGGAGGGGACCCCTTCCTCCCCTCAAAAGAAAAGCGTGGGAATGCTGGTCCAGATATAATGGGTTGTGTCCAACGGGACCAAGGGGAATGCTGGGAGGCCAGCCGCTGGCACACCTGCACCTGCTCCGTCTCATTTGGGTGGCAGCCCTGTGTCTTTTCAGTGGTGACCCCTGCAGTTGGCAGTATTGTCTTTGTTGAGACAAGTTGCACTTCTCCTTGAAAAGGGTTCAGACTCTGTGTCCCCTGCCAACCCAACACTCCCTGGTCTCCGTTTCCCGGCAATGCGCTCCTGTAGAAAGGTTGAGAATGCCCCGGAGGAACTTAGCTACAATTCATGGCCCGGCCTCAAGTTCTAGCAGGCACCTCAAGGGAAGCTTCGCTTTCTCTCTTCCCTGTTAAAGTCACTATGAGGTCCCTAAGTGGGTGCAGCAAAGGGGAACAGTGTTGCGGGAAGCAGCGACTTGTGGTTGGTCTGTCTATAGTGGCAGGCCTCCAGAAGATTGGCTTGTAGAATCCCACACGTCGCAACTTCACCACATGCAAAAGTCTGAGCACTGAAGTAGGCCAGTGGTGGTCCATGGGATTGGGTGCTTCTGCCTGTCAGGGGCATTGGCAGTGTTTGGAGACATGTTCAACCACCAACAGAGAGACAGCCTCAGGGAAAACTCCTGGAATCTAATAGGCAGAGGTTCTTGCTAAACATCCTACCATGCACCAGACAGCCCCTCTCAAAACTAAAAAAATTATTCTGCCCGAGATGTCAGTAGTGTCAAGGTTTAGAAATTTTGAGAGAGACCGGACTATTACCACTATTCCCAGGAAGTCCAGGCTGTAGATTCACAAGATCGATACTAAAGTTTGCATGGGAGCCATCTGCCACAACTCTATTTAGGGAAAGAATGCGACCTACTTTTCAGTATTTTCCCTAAAGCAAGATCAGTCAAAACAATTCAAATATCTCTAATTTGGAGAAAACAAACAAATACGTGTCCAAATCTATTTGGCCAGGGTTACTAAAGGGCTCATCTATGTAACGTCGAGACACATGAGCCCATGGAAGTTGTCCAGGACTGGAATTGCTTCACAGACAGAGTCCACTGGGACAGAGAGCTAAGCTGGGAAGAGGAACCCTCCCTGTCCCTTCACAGGTGGCACCGCCTGGCATTCAATCTGAGGCAGGGAGTTGGCTCTTAGACAGAGGCCTGCCCTTTCCCTGTTGGAGTCTGAACCTACTTAACCCTTTGGATTCCTTTTTATTTATTTATTTTTCTATCTATAGCAAGTGGACTCTAACAGCTTCCATGGAGAATTCAGCGGTTTGTTTCTTCTTGTTATTCTGAATTTATGTAACCAAGGCAAAATGACATGAAATATGCCGGTGAGAACTGGTGGTACTTTTAAAAAGCATTGATGCTCTTTGCAAGAGGGATGCTGTTGGCGTGCTCCAAGAGGTACTGCTCCCACTGGGGTCCATGGATGGACCAGCAATGATGCCATCCCCAGGAGCACGACAGAAATGCAGACCCCAGGCTTCTTCTCCGTGCTCTGGAGTTATAATCTATATTCTAAAAAAATCCACAGAGAATTCCTGCGCACTTTTAAAGTCTGAGGAGATGCCTACAAAGTCTGAGCTTATTTACACTTTGCAATTCAAAGAGATGTCCTTCCTTTGGGCCATTTATGCTAAATTAATTGAATGGGGTAATGCTTTGGGCACCGATTCCCATGGTCTTTCCTCGTTAATGATGGCACCTCCAGTACCAGTAGTGAGCGAGTGTTTTGAATTGCCAGGTCATAAATTTCATGTTGTAGACCATCTTCCCTTATGCCAAGTCCTGTAACAAATACCGTTTAGTGCTTTCCAAAGCTGTAACACTTTCATGTGATATCTGGGGTTTAAAGAACCTGAGGTCAGAGGACCGGTTTTATGAATCCCCTGAAACCGTCATGCAAAATCGTGCAGGCGTTCAGTTACCTGAGGATGGAATCCATCAGTGTCACCACGTTCCCAAAGGGGCCCTTGAGATGGATTTCTTCATTCATAAAATATTTACCAAGTGCCTATGATGCAACTCTGCTACTACAGATGAAGCACAAAAGTGTGTGGTAGCAAATCGTTGTCAGAGAATCATGGATTAAAATTTTAAAACCAAACCAGGGAGGAATATGGAAAGCTATGAAATGAGTTAAGACATGTTGAAAAGAGGAAACATTTATGAAGCCTACGGGTATTTTCCATTTGATATTGATGGACAGTTTCAGCTGCACATACACAGGACCGAAACGATACTAAGTGAACGGAAACTCGGCAGAGGAACTGCTGTGGTGTGGCTGTTTGGATAGGCAGATTTTTATGAATAGGTAATAAAAATCCCTAATCTACCAATTGGAAAATATACCACGATTTGTTCTCCCAAAGATACTTTTAAATTCAATTATTAATTAATTATTATGTGGATTATCTGTCTTGCAGTTTTAAAAATTGATCTTTTATTATTGAGTCATAGATTCCTTAATATTAATAAAATCAATTTGGTCTGTTTTACTCCTTTTAAATTTTTTAAAGAGTAGAAGATAGTTTAAAAAAAAGCATTAGAAATGGTGCAAAATTTCAATAAAATAAGAATTCAACAATGGTTGCTGTAGTGCATGTTATTATATTTAAATTAACTGCTTAGGTTACCAGATATAAACAGGCAAAATTGGTTAAAAACAACAAAAAGTTATAAGAAATTAAAAAGAACAAAAGTAAATTCAAGCATTTGGAGATTGGCACTGAATGAGGACAGTGGCACTCATAGACTCAAGGTGGAGCCCGGGGGCAGAGCGCTTCCCCAGCACGAGGGAGGTCCCAGGTCCCATCCCCAGCGCTTCAAAAACCTCAGCAAAGAAACAAAACAAACAGATGTCTTGGCAACTAGAGCGGCAGAGGGGGAAGACGGCGTCTGCAACATCAGCGCATCCCGACCAGGACGCTCCCCTGCCGAGGTCCTTCTCCTTCAGCTCTTCTGCTTGCTTTTGCTCATACTACAGGTGTGTGGTTTGCCTGCTAATGCAGCCTGGCCCCTGAGATTATCACACAAGGAGGTCGGTGGGTGCTGAGGATCCCTGTGCCCATCAGCAGGGCTGGACTTGAGCCCTGGTCTCCATTCCACAGGGCGAATTTGGAACTTTGGCCTGCTGGGCTCCAGGCTCCGTGCTGAGGGGCAGTCTCTGTGTTGCTCCTGGGGACTGGCGCTTTGTGGTCTTTCACACAGAGGTCACCTTATTCGTGCCCCCCCCCCATGCATAACTACTTCCATCTCATTTTTGGACACTCTAAATTTACCTGCATTTCTTTTATCACTTTAAGTAAACCTAAAAGCCCACAGTTTCCCACACCACAGGGAACTGAGTTCATGGTGCTCCCCTTGGGGATGTTTAGAATCTATATTTAGAGTACTATGAAAGGACCTAAAGTTTTGTAGGGACGATTCCTTAATTTATAGGTAAGGAAGCCATGGTTCTGGGAAGTCCAGGTGGAAAAAGCAGAACCAACACTAGAATTTCTTTCTTCACCTCTATTCTGGTACTCTCCGCCTGACAGTAAATGTCTGTAGGATGTGAAACAGCCGCATCCACTTTCTCTCAGTCCTTCCTGGACTTAGCTCGATTGTTCAAACAGTGCACAGAACACAGTAAACGTCAGCTTATTTCTTGTGTAAGACTGAGAAGAAATATTTGTCCCAGTAGTGTTCACAAAAGTTATCATGTCTGCATGTTGTACTCTGAACAACGACTATGAAGACAACAATATGCATTGTATTAATTATTGTGGCTGTCCTCCCAACGTGTTTTGAAACTGTCTCATTGTTATTTCTTATTAAAAGTGATAATTTTTTTTGAAAGAAGATGGTCAGGCCCAGATGCCTCAGCCGGCAGGAAGGAGGGCAACAGGCTTAAAGGTCAATTTCTTAGCTGAAAGGAAGCTGCAAAGTAGAAGAAGCGAAGTCCATTTAATGCAGCCATAGGAGACAGAAGAAAGCACAGCTACATCTGTGGGCCCTGCATGCTTGAATTCAGGCAACCATAGATGAAAAAAAAACTTCTTTTAAATTGCAGCTGCCCTGAGCATTGTAGACCTTGTGTTCTTGTCCATATTCCCTAAATGACACAGCAGAACGAGAGAAGGAAAAAAGGTTAAGATGTAATATCAACAGGTGCTAACTCCCCAAGATAAATGTGCTCATTCTGTGTGGTGGACATGTCCTAAGCGACAGAGCACAGAATCTAAAAACAACAGCAAACCAATATGGCAGAACAACAATCTGCACAACATCGACATGGTACCCATCAGATGCCGTAAGCCACCTAGACAGGGTTTATAGCACAAGGTCATATGTGTAGATTGCATGCAAAGACTGTGCAATTGTGTATAAAGGAGCAGGCTATTTGTGAATTTTGATAACCGGCGGGGTCCTTGAGCCCAGTCTCCCAATGGATACTATTTGATGACTGTAGATGTATGCTACGGTTGTGATCCAAATGGTCCCCTGCAAGGCCTACAGTATTGAAAGCCTGGTTGCTAGGTGATGGGCTTTGGGAAATGACTGAATCAGGAGGCCTCTGATCTCAGTGGATTAACCCACCAAACCTCAGTGGACTTACTGGGAGGTAGGGCCCACCTGGGTGAGGCCACTGGGGGCATTCTGTGCTTGCTTGTTCTTTCTCTGATTTTGGGCTGACATTAAGTGAGATGTTTCCCTCCACTGCGTGCTGTGGCCATGGTATTTCTCCCTTGCCACGGCCCTGAAAGCAAGTGAGCCAGGTGACCACGAACTAAAACCTCTGAGGCCATGAACCAAGATCAACTTTCCTTCCCTCCCTCCTTCCTTCCTTCCTTCCTTCCTTCCTTCCTTCCTTCCTTCCTTCCTTCCTTCCTTCCTTCTCTCCTTCCTTCCTTCCCTCCTTCCTTCCTTTCCCTCTTCTCTTCTCTTCTCTTCTCTTCTCTTCTCTTCTCTTCTCTTCTCTTCTCTTCTCTTCTCTTCTCTTCTCTTCTCTTCTCTTCTCTTCTCTTCCCTTCCCTTCCCTTCCCTTCCCTTCCCTTCCCTTCCCTTCCCTTCCCTTCC